>VZTI01004223.1:498283-518571 GCA_013397865.1 Struthidea cinerea
AAAAAAAAAAAAAAAGGCAAAAAAAGCCAACAAAGAAAAAAAAAAATCCCACCTTGCACTAAATCGCAGCACTCTGAACACTTGCTCTGCCCCAGGCGGCTGCCCATGCCTGGTGTGAGGGAGGAGGCATGGAAACGGGGAGGGGAGGGAAATCCAGGTCTCAGTCTGCTTTTGGGAATTGCTCTCGCAGGGACGTCGTCAGTCATCTGATGTCAGACACGGAGCTCTCGGAGTACGGCGTGGTCATGACCGGGGTGCCGTTGTTGGCCAGACAGCCTTGCCTCAAGGTCTCAAAATACGAGGCCTGCACTGGTTTATGATACTGCAGAACTTTTATGGCATCTTCTATCTTAAACCATTCCCTTTTCCTTCCTGGGGGCAAAGAGAGAAATCAGTAGATGCAACCTAACAATGTTCTCTGATCTCAAGGGCCTCCCCATCCCCAGGGACAGGTGTTTGTTTAGGGCACCCCATCTTGCATTTCTTAATTTAAGAAAACATTATTTTGCTATTTCTGCAATTTCTACTCAAGTCAGATGCTCATTTTAAGGCAACTCACAACACACACACCAAGCACCACCCAATTTCCATCAGTTTGAAAGTGGACTTCAGTTTCCTGTGCACAGCTCTCAGTTCTTACTCTTTCCATAAAGAGCCTGAGGAGAGTCACGTTCCATTTGCTGCAGTGCAATCACAAACCTTGTGGCAACAACAGGCTCATTTCCATTTGGGAATCCAATCCAAATGCAAAGATTTCAAAGATAACAAGGAATGATTAACCCACATGTATTTCCTCTAGTCTCAGACAGGACAGTTCTTCGTGCTCTTTGTTTGGTACCTTCCAGTGCAAGAATTAAACACAAAATTGCTGCAGAGGCAGCTGGACACTTACTTGGCTTCTCCTGGGCCACAGAGGTGACAAAAGCATCAATTTCACCACAATTTTTTTCCCCAAGCAGCCAAAGGACACACCTCTGCAACTGTTCCCAATGACAGCCACACAAATTCCAGGTCCCAGAGGGACGCTGAGCTGACCTGTGGTTTGTTTCCATCAGTTAATGCAGCAAGCACCAGACTCACCAATATTGACCGAGTCCTCCCAGTCCTCCAACACTTCGGTGACGATGAGTACGTAAACATATGTCCTGTGCTTCCTGTCCCGGTTCTGGAAGGCAGAGGGGACACAGTAACAACCAACCTCCCAGAGCAACAACAAACCTTTTCAGGCAGGAGGGCACTGGGCGACTGCAAGATGCAAACTGCCCACGCTGGGTGCAGCTCCTCCCACATCAGAGCTTGTTCTTAGCTACTGAAAACTGTTGTGTTCTAAACCAGAGAGGTCTGAAAGTGTTAATAGGGACACCCAAAAGTGTAGTTCCTGATCTGTGGAGCAGTGCTTTGTGGACTGATGCACTTACAAATTACTTCTTCAGCTGCGAAGATTTTTACCTATTCCACGTGAGTTTGAAAGATTCAGTGACAGAACAACAGCAAGAAGAGCCGTGTCCGGTCCCTGCTGACTGCCAGGTGTGGCTGTGAGTGCTAAAAATTAAGGGGGACCCCACTCCCCAGCTTTTGGCAGCCCCGAGAATATTCAGTCACATCAGTTATCACCGGTGACTTCACTGAAGTGCCCATTGCAAAGATCAGAATTGCTGAGCAGGTGCGTTTTTATTTACCAGGGACTTCGAAGTTTGCACCAAACCAGCACCCGCTCACCCCACAACCCTGCAGAGCCACTGTTACTCCAAGATGATTTTTTGCAACAAAATTTCACAGCGCCCACGTCTGGAACTTACCTCAAAAATTCCCACTAATCTTCCTAACGTCCCTTTCACTCCAGCCTAGGGAAGTTCAAAGAGAAAAGAAACATGCTTTAACAACAGCTCAGTATGTGTTTCCTACTTGTTGTGCAGGACCGGTTCCTTTAGGACAGGAAGCAAACGCTCGAAAATTCTGCTAATCTTAAACCAACACAGTCACGAGACAAACGTCAGAAATTTATCCCAAGCGCTCAACATCCAAGCATTCCCAGGATTTTTTTTTCTTGTTTTCCTACATTCAAACAATTTTGAATTCAATCTGGAGGAAGAAGAAATATCTGAGGAGTTACTCCTTGCATACCAATGCACTCCTCGTGACCACAATCTCCTCTGCAGCTTATTACAGCCTGAGCACGGGGAACATTGGCTTTGGGGTTTAGCAGTTTGACCCCTTCAAAATCAGAGTTTAAAGAAATAAAGTACGTGTAAAACATCCACTTACACTCCAAGAACAACATGACAGCTCCCAGGTATTTCAGGGGTGTCCTGCACACACTTGAAATGAGCCAAAAAAAGCACCAAATGCTGTGATGTGGCCCTGGCAGGAGGCACAACAGGGGTTCGGACATAACACAAAGGGCACATCCATGCTGAAATAAAGCTCTTGAATCAAGCAGAGACACAAATCAAGAGATCTAAGCAACAGCTTTGTCTGTTTGAGTACTACTGAGGATGTACCACTCCATCACATTTTATGTCCTTTTTGGTACCTCTCTGCTGGCTCACTCCCCGCCCTCCTCAGCTCTCCCTGCAAAATCCGAGCCCACTCTTCTGCCTTTGCTTTATATTCCCTCCTTTTTATGACTGCAAATGGCTGGAACTCAAGTGCTACAGACAAGATGAGATCTTGCTCCGTGATTTAACAGGTCTGAACCAACCCACACAGCCTGGCACACGACCCAGCCACAACTGGGAGGTAGAGTCGGCTCCGTCTCCGGCAGCTGGAACGCATCCCATGAACAGCCCAGGGAAATTGTGCCTCTTGCAGATGAGATACAGAGATCTGATTATGCCAGACTTCTCTTTTTTTAAAAAAAATATGTTTGGGTCACATTAATGATAAGACAAATTCTCTGTCCTACTGACCAGCTGCTGCACAGTCTCGTGCTGTCAGAAAGGTAGAACTTTCTTTAATGAGATGATTTTCCTGGTTAAGTTCCAGCCTACTGCATGAACAGGCACCAAACAATCCAGTCAGAGCACACCTCACTCCTGCTTCCAGCGGGAGCTGATGTGGAACTGCCCCAGGAGCAAAGGCTCTGGAGCTCCCTCACTACATGCAGTCACAGAAATCCATAAATCCTTTCGGTCACGCACTCGCTGAGCTCCACTTCTAGGAAGTGAATCAATCAATCTTTTATTTCGTTTTTGGACACAGGCTTTATTGTCTCACCAGCACTTCTGACATCCTGCTTAGCCCAGAGGTGCCCCAGTGACTGTGACCCCGGGGGCTATTTCTGGAGCGAGCAGCAATTCCATGCAGGAGCAGCAATTCCATGAAGGTCGGTGCCCGTGTGCGCAGGACGGGCCGGGCAGAGCCGGCCTGACCTTTGCGGGCGAGCGATTCCACCTCCTCTGCCAACCCTGCTGACCTGGGCTCAGCCTTCTCTGAAGGCATCTGGAATGCAAATGCTTCAAATGCATTTCCCTCAAGGAACTCCTTCAGCACTGGGATGTATTTTTAGCTAAGCCGTGTTCAACAGGCAGCAGTAACACAGGGAGGAACTGGAGGCTTCCACCTTCACAACATACGGACGTGAATGCATTGAAAGGTGAAGCATAATCAAATATTTCTGGAAAATAACTGTCTTCAGCCAATTCTTTGCTGGTTCCTGGAAAAGGCTGTTGAATTTCTGCTCTCCTTACCTGTAGGCACTGAATCAAAAGCCAGGGATGCTGTTGTGATGGTTTAGTGAACTCTCAAGTCTGACTAGAAATAAATTTATCTCCAGGCAACTGGCCAACCTGGAGATGAAGGATGAATTCTGCTCAACCAACCTCCCAGGCAGTTTATCCCAGCTCTAGAACTGTGCTGGAAGTAGCAGAGGGAGGTGAGAAGCCCTTCCTTCTGTGCTGGTAGAGACGATGGAAACAACACTGTCTGCAAACCAGGATCCTCCTGCTCTGTCCTGCCTGGTCTTATTTGCCCAAAAAGGCACAAAAAACAATGCCAAGACAAACATGTCCTGCAGAAAAATCATGTTGAATTATCATCAGACAACTTGAGAAAGCTCTAAGCTTTGCTTCACGCACAAACTCCTCATGTGCAGTTGTAAATGGTGACATTAAAGAATGATTTGGTTCACAAAACCATTGGGCTGATTTTATAAAGCAAGTTCTTACCAAAGCCTGCAAAACACATCAGCCACTGCTCCCGGGGGCCAATGCCTCTCTCAGCCCATTTTCTAGGTACAGTGGATTTTAAAGACAACATACAGGACACCCAACACCAGTAAGATTGTCATACACCTGTTTGGACAAATTCCCACACCAACAGGAGAGTTGGTCTCTGAACAATGGAACCGACAAGCATGCAAGTGGAGTTCAGAGTCTCACACAAATTTCTAATGTAGAAGTTGCCCAAGACACCTGAGAAAACAACCTATAGCTGTTATTACTAATGAGTCAAGCTCAGTAACCAGCAAGAGAACTGCCAGGCTCCTCTCTGGGCAAGCTCCCCATCTCCCCATTTCATATGGGCCGAGAAAATTTTCTTGGAGAGTTAAAGCACAGTCCCAGGCTCACCCAGGACTGCAGCAGGGTATAAATCTTAATTTGCAGCAGATGACTCAGGAATTTTCTCCTCGATAGTAAATGGATTGAGAATGCTGTGCCCTCCTGGGCCAGAACAGTGAGTGAGGCAGAGGCAGCACAATTGATTTTGTGCCCCTCTAAGCACTGGAAGTGCTGCACAGGGAGCCTGTGCTGCAATCCTCAAAGTACTTGGAGAATCCTAGGAGGATCCTAGGAGGATGCTACTGAACCCATCAGCAGGGGTTGGACAGCACCAGCACCAACTGTTCCAGCTGCAGGTGTGGAAACAAAGCAAGGCAATCACACGACAGGATTCCCTGGGAGAGGCACACTCAGGTACAACCGAGGACACACACAGCTGGCAAAATGAGCTTTTTCCCTGCTCTGATGATCTAAATCAGTGTCCAGGGTCCAGGGGAGGAGGAAAAGGCATCTCTGGCAAGAGCACATCAGCCATAGCCACTGCCAGAGCCAGCTGCCTGACCAGCACACACTTCAAACCCCCACCGCACCCAGAGGGGTGGGCTGGGAGCTCAGGACAAGGAACAAAAACCCGGAGGAAATGAAGCTTTACTAGTTCTGCTGCTCTTGGAACAACTTGTTTCAATAAAGAAAAATTACTGAAGACATCCAAGAACAGCAGGTTCAGGTTTCAAAGCTGAAAATAAGTTGGGGTCAGATGCAAAAAGCAGCCTGCAGCAACACCATCTGTTCCTCGGGACAGCTTTTATTTCCTTCCATCTGAGCTAAGGAAAATGTGGGTTGGAATTTCAGCTATTTTACTTTGCTCTATTAGGCTCAAAGCCTGCATCTACTACAGATTACTGCTGGGCAAGAGGACTGTGGTGGAACACCCAAATCTTTGCTCTAAGACCTGCACTGCTGAAGGTGCAAATCCCACCCAGGAGGGCTGTGGACACGTTTGAAGGATGCTGATTCCAGGCCAGCTGGGCAAACTCTGCCATCTCAGAGAGGGTCAGACTCATTCATCTAATTCTGTACTGTATGACACCTTTATTTGCTTCTACACTTGTGAAACAGAAATGAAATTCCATGTCAGAATGAAGAACTTTCAGACACTGTACTCGTTTTTGTGAAGTTTGAGTACACAGGGTTAAGGGACAGTGACTTTGAGCCACCACTTGCACTGGGTATGACCAGCTAGGAGGAGTTCAAGGCCATCATCTCATCATTCATCTGTGGGCCCTGCAGTACTTTTAAAAAAATCTTCCTATTTTAGCACTGAAAGAGATCAATATCTGTGTTCTAAATCACTAACAAAACACATGAAACAGGAAAGATTATCTATAAAGCATGTTTAGAAGAGGGGAAAAAAAAGTTCCAGCAACCAGATCAAAGTACTGCCATGATGGACTATTCTTGATATTGGCACCAATTGCCTGTTTGATCACAGATCAAGCACAGCTTATCTGGCTTTTGACTCCCATGAAGAAAGCACAGCTAACACTCCTGCAATGCTATAAAATTTGACATTTACTAAGTATTTAAAGGTCAGGATGTGAAGAATGCTCTAAGTGAAAAATGAACTGGTGCTGAGTTTCACAGATGAGTGTGAAGGCTTTTTTCAAAGTCACTCTATAATAAGTTTAAGGCATCTATTTCTAAACCCTGATGTTCACCAGTTGCTCACACCCATAAAAACCCCTTATTCCTAAGCAAAAAACACCAACACCTGTTTGAAAAGGGCACACACCTTCCAGAAGGTGAACTTTAGAACACACGTGGAGCTCCCAGCTCTGTAAGACTGACTACAGCACTTCTCAACAACCTGTCAGAAATAAGAAGGTTTATTCTGAAGAGGCTGCTCTGACCCAGAGCTGCTGTGTGTTTACTGTCACTCTGCCACAAACAATCCCCAGTGACTCCAGTCACTTCCAATTTCACGCAGACAACAGCGAGCACGACAAGTGTTGGTACCTGTCTACTTTAATACTTGTGCTGGTACAGACTAATATAGATAAGGACTACCTCAAACTAGGACAAGGACTTGAACTCAAACTGGGACAGAGGGATCACAGCCTTCACTCAGAATCGACATTTCATTTTTGGAATAGGAAGAGGGAAAAGTTAGATAACTTTAGATGACAATTATTCAAGCAATAACATCGATAAACCCAAACACACAGCAGAATTAAAACAGTGAATGCAGAAATTAAAATGTTCATTTTGGGAAGAATATTTTGAAAAAAAATGCACACTACGCAAAAGAGAATGAATTGAGAAGGGACAGCCTACTGTCATCCTCAAAAGCCACAAGCAATGGGAAGGGTCACAAGTCCTTACAGCTCTTCCAACTGGCTCTTATTAAAAATTGGAAAAGGCATACCAAAGTCAAGGAAAGAAACATTTCTCCCACACATTTCTCCCACAGCTTTGAGCAGTGTTGCCCACTGACATGGGGAAAACTGGATTTTCCCTCTCCCAGATTGAGCAGCAAACTGGAACTGCTCAGCTAAGCTGTGTCCCCACAAGTGACAGACACAGCTGTCCCCAGAGAAGCAAAAACATCAAACCTACTCAGAAATCAGCCTCAGCTCCAACTGACCCCAAAACACCTGGATTCACATGGAAGGGAGAGCAAAGGCTCCCAGCAGCCTCCTGAAACCCTTCCTGCCAAACCAATAGCATGAAATGGGGAGCTGGGTGCTCCTGTCCTTCCCAACACTCCTGCTGTGCTCCAACAACATCCCCCCTGCACGAAGCAAACAGTTCCTGGAGCCCGAGGCCAGGGATGTGGGGGATAATTCTGTATGCAGACCACCAGCAGCACACGAGCACAGCCCACTGGGGAAGGCCTCGCACCCCTAAAGCTCTGCCAGCACCACTGGCAGCTGCAGGGCGCTCACATCAGACAGCTCTGTGCCAGCTCCTCCACCTGCACCACCCAGGGCTGCGGGTGCCCAGGTGATTCGTGGGCGCTCCGAGCTGCTGCCGTTCCCTGTCGGGAGCAGCCGGGCAGAGGTGCCTCGCTGGGCAGAGCTCACCCTGCCAGGCTGCCAGGGCTTGAGTTACACTGGCAGCGGGCACCGCTCCACGTGAGCAGGGAACACCAGCCGAGGAGCGGGATTATCTCAGCCAGCCCAAACCAGTTCCTGCGCTGCCGGAGCCGTGCCAGGGCTCCCTTCCAGGCAGCGCTGTCATGGAAAGAGCGCGGCTCTCCCAGGGCGCTGCTGCCCGCGCAGGGAGCGTCCCTGCACATTTATTTTAAGGGTTGAGAGGCGAAGCTCTGCACCTCCTGAATGAACCCTGGACTTCTGTATCAAATCACTTCATTATTAATAACGCTTGGGCTGAAAAGCAGGAGTCTGCAGCTAAAAATATTTCTATTGTTCTGGTTGCACTCACTTTGGCTTGTAAAGTGGTTGAAAGGTTGCCGAGTTACTGGAAAAGCAGGAGCTGGGTTATAAGCTGGAAATAAAATTTGCAAGCAGCAATTCCCAGTATTAGAGGGACCTAAAGACACTTAAAAAAATAAACTTTGACTGTATAACCTCTTTCTGATACACTGCTAGACTCTAAAAACATCCAAAGAGAAACCCACAACTCGAGATCTGCCATATTAGGTTAGTCCAACAGTACAAATATTCAGGGTTTTGTCAGACAGCAGCAGGTACTTCCAAATAATTCAGGAAGAAACCTGCATGTACCAGACAATTCAATAAAGCAGCTACAGGAGAAGCTTCCTCCCAAGTCCCATCAATTAGCTCTTGACTCCTGTTCTGCACAGAGCACAAAGATTTATAACCCTCTCGAAAGCATTTTTAATCCTGCCTTATGTAACTGTGAACCTACTTGGTCATTCCATCCATAATTATGCAATCGTTTCTGAACCCAAGCATCTCCCCAGTCGGTTAACATTCAGAAGCAAATTCTACAGACATGTTTTACATACACTGCAGTCAACTGCCATTTGCCGCCTTTGCACTTCTTATGAAGAAAAAAATTGTTCTTCCAGCTTTAAGAGAAAAATATTCCTTCTCCCTACAGCCCACCGATCTGTGTTTGATCTGCTATTTGATCTCCTTCCTGAAACAGCTTCATGCAGAAAAGAAAAAAACAAACCAACCAACCCAAGCACACTTTAGGAATTGCTGCTGGTAACTTATGGCCAATTTCACTTATTCACATAAACCTCACCACGTGTTCTAAACCAAAACATACTGGGGTCCCTGTATTTGGAGTGCTTTTAGTGGTTCATAAGGGTTTATTTCTACCTTCTACCCACGTACTAGACAGGTCCACAAAGGCACAGCTGAATTTTGAATCTCTTGCAGAGAAAATGAAGCAGAGACAATCATCATATACATTGAAGTGACTAGAGCTGAACTTTATTTTCAGTTAAAGGTATCAACCAAGGACAAGTTCATTCCAACCGAGAGGTTTAATTACATTCCCATGTTCTCTTTATTTAGGACTCCATTTTTCTCCCACATGGCATGGCGATATCACCAGTGATCCTACCTCACTCTCCACCTCAAGGAGAAGAAGGAAGAGTGATGACAACAAACCCACAGAACCCGGGCTAACAGTGCAGGGTGAAGCCACTCACCTCTTCACAGACCTCGCGCACGGCGGCCACGCCGGGCTCCTCCTCGGGCTCCATGCCACCCCCGGGGACAATCCATCGGTCCGGATGGCGACTACTGCTCACCAGCAGCACCTGTGGAGAGCAGAGCACAGCTGATGGGGCACCCCCAGCGCTCCCTTTCAGGGCCCAGCTGAAGGGCAGAGATTGTCTTTGTGCCTCACACACCCCCAGACGTGACCCATCCCAGGCGAGGCCTTGCCAGTACTCGCTTTTCCCTCAGCCCCATCCAGACAGCCGGGGAAATTCCATGAGCACTGACACCAAGGCACTCCCACACTCTGTGTTACTTCGGCCACTGCCTCTCCCTGCTCTGATGCGTTGTAGGAAAAGCTGCCCTTGCACACCAAAACGCTCGTTTGCACTGGACACGGCGTCACTCACAGTGTGAGCTCACTGCAGAGTCCTCACAGCTTCGCATACACCTCAGAAATGCCCAGATGCTGCTCAGCACCTTCACCCCTTTGCAGAAGCACCTCAGTTAATTTATCCTGGTGCCTTTGGCCCTGCCTGTCCCTGCAGTTCTGTCACTACCAACACACACGCGTCCAGGAACTCCCACTGCACCGTTTATGTGCAATTGTCTGAGCGCAGATTTTCAGCTTCACTGTTCATCACTTCTTTTGCAGTAGGCACTGAGGAGTTCAGCTCTGCAGCCAGCACTGGGCTACTTTTGGTTTAGAGGAGGTTGTTCAATGAGGTATAAGCAAAATAAAAGCCCGTATTAAACCTATTAAACTTAAAACCCCCTAGGAAAGGGCTGCACAGAAGGACAGACTTTTGTGAATGAGAAAAACAGTTCAACCCTCTTCCCAGGAGGGATTTGCCATACACATGCTTCGTGGCAGTTTTTCATGAAACACATTTTATTCCAGTGTAATTCTGCTCTATACAAGCTCAGGTTCTGATTTGCCACCTCCCAGCAAGACAAACTCTAACTAACACTCTCAACTGGCTACAGACTGTCCCAAAGAATAGCGAGATGCTGTGCTTATTAAATCTACTTGCAATACATCCATGAGCAGAGATGGAAACTAAAAACAAAACTAATACTGTTGTCCAGCTCTCTAAACAAAGCTCGTTCATTAGAGTCATCCTGTTGTACTTCATCATTCCACTGGCACAAAGCTTGGAGCCAAAGAGACTTGCTCCAGAAACTTTCCAACATACCAGTCCAATTAGGTTCCAGGCCAGCTGTAACAGTGTCAGACATTTGGGAGTTACACTGCGGAGACACTGAAATCCCAGGCTTTACTGGGGAAACAGGGAGCTGCCAGGAGGATATGAAAAGATTTGCACTAATTATCAAAAGGAATCTACCTACAGAACTCAAAATTAAACTTCCAAAACAAAAACAAGCACAAGATTTCCAGGGTTTTCCAGGGTTTTTGGTTTATCTTGAAAATTCTCACCTGCCAACTGACCAAACTCATACTGGAAACAAACGAAGCTGCAAGGGCCACCTCAGTTCCACAGTTCCAAGTGGGATGGTCCCTGCCTGTCCTGTCCTCTGGCCAGGCTGTGACAGAACAGCATTTACTTTGCAGTGACATCCCGAGTGTTTGGCCCTCTCCAAGAGGAAGGCAGAATTCCTCTCCCCCAGGCATCCAGTCCATGTAAAACACCACCAGAAAGCCATGCCTAAATAGGGAATGTTAACTTCATTCATCCTCAGAGCCCTCGGGACAGCAGCCAGGCCCTGCCAGGCCATCCCCAGCCACCTCAGTTTGCCACTGTGCCTCTTCCTAGCACAGTACTTGACTTCTACTCCATCCTCACTCATCATCTAGAAGAGTTTGGTCTCAAATTCCTGACTCCAGGTCAGCTGGTGATTCCGAGGACAAAGCTAAAAGAGTGGGAACAGCCATTTCAAGCACCATCTCTGCCACTTCCCATTGCAATTCAGAGCTCCGGCTCAAGGAGGGGGAAAAAAGTGGAAAAATATTTTTAAAAGCTGCAGAACCAGATCTTTGAAACTCAGCACAGCAGACCTCACACCCCTGAACTCCTGCCACCTTCCAGGCGTGAGAACAAGGATCTGCTACGGAACCCTGGACACAGACTGCTCCAGGAAACCTGCTCGGGCTGAGACAATGCCTCTGCAACACACCAGGAGGAACTTTTGGGTGTAAACAACGGTTTGAGGCAAAGTAAATTAACTTCAGCTGCTCTGGCAGTTGAGAATTTTCTGAATAGAATTAACATGAACAACCTTTGCTGGGAAGGAAAAACCTGTCATTCTCACACTTTTATGTAATCAGACTATTTCCTGTTTAATAAAAAGGAAATCCCATCAAGAGAGAGCAGGAAACAAGCCCTACAAGGTCATTCTTTTAAAACAACTTCAAACAGGATATTGCTACCAATGAGCTCTCCCAAGACAAAGGGGCTGAGTTCCAAACAAGGGGGAGACATTGCTGTGTCAGAAAAAAAAAACACACTTCCAACACCAGTCCTGTATCCCGATACATGCAACGCATTCAGAGGGATCAAGGAAAAAGTTGTCATCATCCGAATCCCAGAAAGGTTTGGGTTGGAAGGGATCTTAAAGCCCATCTCATTCCACCCCCTGCCACCTTCCAGTAGACCAGCCCAGGGTACAGGTGGCTTTTTGGCTCATTAACTTCTTTATTACATAAGTAACTTCTATTTTAATACATTTTAAAGTAGTTAATTGAATCTAAATAGCCATCAAAAATACAACAAAATTTAACCAATTTTATTTTTTAATCAGGCTAGAACACATAGGAAGGGTGGAAATTTCCATTTTATCCTTGCCAGGCAACTGCGTTTAAGATGGCTACTGAGACTCTTGGCCTGCCAGGGATTTTGGAGTTGGATTTTGAAGCCACGTCTTGCAGACTTTTTGGAAAAGCATTTGCAGGTAACACGTCACATGGCCAAGTTGTGTTTTCCAGCATTTCAAAGACAATTATGTCATTTCAAAGCAGGGAAATGAGCAACACAAGCCCGTCTGGCAAGGCAGGAGGTGGCCCTGCTGAAACTCTCACACACAATCCCCCACAAAACAGAAAGTTTAGAAGAACAAGCCAAGTTTGAAGTGTGCAGCAGGGGCTCGAAGCAGAGCCTCATGGCAAGGACCTTTAAAGCTGCACACAACAAACAAATCCAAACAAACCTGAGCAGTACTAACCCCGCCTGGAGGAGACAGGAAACACACCGAGACATCTAAGGCTGCCCAGACAGCCACATGGAGTAAGGAGCTCCATGGGAAAAGGGGAAGAGTTTGTCCCTGGGATAAATCTGGGCATCCCCGACACACAACGCTGACTTCAAAACAACCCAGTGACACACAAACCTGCTGTATCCACACAGAGGGGTTTTTCCAGGTTTTTTTTTCCACAGGAATAATGGGGCTCTGCAAAGCAAAAACTGGGCAACCAGTATCAGGCAGAGAATTAACTCCCCATTTGTGGAACAGAGGCAGAGGGATTCCCAGGTTCTTCCACGCTGTGGTGGATTTAAACAACAACCACCACCCGTAAATAAAACCAGAGCGGCTACACCGTAAGGAACAGGATTCCTCAAAAGAGGCTCCACAGCAGCATTTGAGCAGACGAAAAGGGCCACGGCCCCGTGAGAAGTTGGGCTGCAGCGTGAGTAGAAAACAAGCTGAGAACCTTCCAGACTTCCAGGAAAAGCCAGTGCTACCCACCTGTGCCAGCCGGGGCCCTGCAAGCTGGCAACCAGCACAGGGAACAGCAGGCAAGATGTTAAATCCGGGGTCTGGCCCAGCAGCCTCCTGCTGCCGGGAGCCGATCCATAGCTGCTGGCTCCTGCCACAGCCTCTGCACTGCCTTACAGGCTTCCTCTCAATATTTTCAGGCTTCCCCTCAATATTGACATGCTCCCTATCAATACTGTCGTGCTTTCTATCAACATTAAGCCATAAATCACATCGTTTGCACAGCGGCTGAAGCACAGACCTCGCAGCATCGCAACTCATTTCCTACTCCAGCATCATTTATCAGAGCACAGCCTGCAAGGAAACGCTGCCGCAGAGGCTGCGGGAGCTGGGAGGAGAAGATGGCTGACTGCAAGGCTTTTGCTGTACAATCTGCCTTTGTCTCAAAGTTTCAGTTTAAAACAAGTGTGTTCTCAGGAGCTGAGCTGTGCTCCCATGTGCCCCATGGCCAGGCAGATCCCACAGCTGGCGCTGTGTCCGGCATAACAAACACCTTGGATGCTTCACTCAAAATTAACAAACATTTTCCCAACCCCCAAATATCATTACTGTAATGCTTTTCTACCTGACAAAAGTGGGATGTTCATTTGACCACACCAAACCACCTTTACGCCCTGCGACCAGCAAGGGGCGAGAACTGGAGGAGCAGGGAGGAGAAGAGGGACACTGCTGTCACCAAAGCTGTGCAAAATTAATCTCATTTCCCTGGCAGCAACACGGCCTCCCCAACAATCACGTGTTTTGCCAAACTGCAAAGGCAGGACGGCCCCAGGGCACACGCCAGGGCTTACGGGAGGGCTTCTCCCACCCTCTTGCTATTCCAGGCACGTTCCGGAGCTCGCACATGGTAGGAGTGAGTCCAGCCGGTGGTCAGCAGGGCTACAGCCAGCTCTGCACCTGGCAGGGTCAGCAGCTGGGACCACAACACGCACTCTCAACAGCCACAGAAATCCCTTCCCTGCCCATAACAGCCTGTCCTGCCAGGAGCATTCCTGTTCCTCACCAGGATCCATTTCCTTAGACAAGTGTTATTTTTGCACGCACACCTGCACCAGGCTCCGTGGGATAATGGGATTTAACCTCCAACGTGGTACCCAGGAGCTGCAGGTGGGAAATTCATGGCAGGACGCGCCAAGGGGAAGGGATTCGCCCAACAGAACTTGACAGAAGTAAAGCACAAGTTTTGGAACGGGAGCAAGAGGTGAACTGGAAGAAGTTCAAGTCATTTCAAGTGCTTGGATCGCACCTACAGTCCTATAACCAGAGAGGAAAAAATACGGCAGATTCTGTTGGTTTTTAGGCTGCTGGTTAGAATAACAATAATAAATCACCACGTACTGCGCTGCTGCTCTGGCTCCAGAACTCCACGGGTCCTGTTACTGCTACTGCAGCGCTCCCGTGACTTCAGAGCCACTGCCTGCTCCTACCAGGGAGGAACACAGTCCCAAGTCCTCCCCCTCCAGCGAAATTATGGTTTAGATAACCACAGAAATTATCTGCAACATGCCTTCCCATGCTTTGGGAGCAGCTGAACTGCCTGCAGCAGCCGCCGCTGCTTTCAGAAGCCGAGGGCTGATAAGGGGCACTCCCAGAGAGAGACCCCAAACCCCAGAACCTATTTCTGCCTGTCAAAACCAGTTTGGTGACCACTCAGTGCTTACACAACTTGTCCAGGCGCACCTTTTCCAGAAGGAATGCTGGCTGGTAAAGTGCCTTTTTGAATAAGGGAGGAAAAAAAGGCAATGAAGGGGTATTTGGGCTTTTTACAGAGCCCAAATGACTCTGGCTGTCAGCTGCTGCACACTGCTCTGATTAACCACCCCACTCAGGAAATACAGCACACACAAACTCTTGGGAAGCTGCTCAAATACAAGTAGTTAATTCTACACACAGCATCAATATGTGTCACCAGCATGAGGAGAAGTAACCCCTGAAACATCTGACAAAAATCTACCCAGCAGGTAACCGTATCCCTCCGAATTTCACAGGTTAATGCGAAATTTCTGAGAACAGAGTCAGTGTGCAATATCCAGTAGCAGAGACGGGAATTCTGAAACAAATACGCAAAATCTGAGAGATCCTTGACTGGTCTGCGCAGTCAGTCACTCAGCTGGGCTGACAAAGAACACGTGCTTAAAGAACCAGAGGCCCTGCTTCCCGCTGGATGTCATCCGTGGCATTCCCACATGGACGTGTGCAATTTGTAAGGTAGAAGTGAGTCTGTTAATTTTGCTCTATCCTAGCAAACCAGGAGAACTCTCCTTATTTTAAAAGAAGGTAAAAGTCCAAGCACGTGGTTGGGGTTTTTTGACTAAGAAGGGAAAGAGTTGTTTTTCCAGACTGTGGGAGACCATCCATGGAAAGACCAGGTCCCCTGGCAGCAGTCCCGGCTAGGTGCACCCCCAAAATGCTGGTACCTGTCTCCACGCTGCAGGAGTTTGTCTGAAGGGTGCTGAGATGAACCAAGTCAGGCAACTGGGTGTGAGGTTTTTTTTAAAAAAGGGAGGGACACAGAACACAGAGTGAGGAGAAAAAGGTAGGAAAACCAGCTCCTAGCCAAGCAGTAAATGGATCTGAGGTGGAAGAGATTCCAAAGCAGAGAACAAACACAGCCACCACTGTTGGGTCCTTCTCCACACACCAAGGGTGGAGCACACCCTCTTTCCATATTCATCACTTTTCCCTGAGTTGCAGCAGAACAAAACTGACTCAATTCTTCAGTTTCACAACAGCTTGCTGAGCTTCCAGTAAATGAAGTGAAAATTTAACAATTTTCATTCTTTTGTTGTTTGGGAAAGTACAAGAGACCGTGGAATCGCTTGTAAAACTGTTTAGTGACAGCTGCTTTTGTGGGAAGGCAAAATACTTTTTAAGATGAAAGCCAGGTCTTGCAGAGGTTTATCCATACTCCTGCTCTTGGAGAGCACAATCTACAGTTCTACACAATCTACAGGGCTGAGAGAGACAGGAGAAGCACAGGCAAGAGATCCAAGCTGCTCCTTATCCCCCTGGAGGTGTGGTAACAGGTTAGCAACAGGCCAGGAGAGCTTTACTTGGGTTCAACCACAACCCTTTCATGCAGCAGATGGGAGCACACAGCCAAGCCCAGCCATCAGAACAGGGATTCTGAGAGCGTATTCCACAGAAAGCAGGATGATCATATGATGTTGGATTCACTTACATCCCAACAGTGAAGCACTCAGAGTGGTTTTAGCTGTTATTGGTTTACACTGGAGCCAAGGCACAGGGGACAGCCCGGGAGCGCCGCGTGATCCCCACCACACTCGGCGGGTTCCAATCCCAGCTCCGCTGTGTTACATCACAGCTGGAGTAAAACCGGCCCAGGAGAGGCCAGAAGGAAAAGAAAAAAGGTTCGTTTGCATTCCAATGGCTTTCCCAGGGGCCAGCCGGCCCAGCTCTCCCCGTGACCGAAGGGCTCGGCTCGTGCCAGGGCACCGGCCCCTGGGTGAAACCTCTCTTCTCCCAGCTTCATTCAGGCCTCATTCACCGCTCAGAAAAGATTCTTCCAGAGGCATTTTCTCCAAAAAAAAGTCTTTAAAAACACCCGTGGTTAACGAGCAGCTTGTCCTTTCACAGACACAATGTGGGCATGTTCAAACCGCTGCCCCAGCGCGGACCCACGGCCCAACGGTGCCTCTTTATTCCTGTCAAACGCCACCCGGAGCAGGGCTCCATCTGCTGCGGCACACTGAGGCAGCAGGGGCATTTTCTGGGATGTTTCCTCATGGAAACAGCTGGTCCACACAAAAAAATACGTGTGTTATGTAAAAATAACACCCTGATGGCAATGCTGAGGGGCAGGGACACCCCAAGCAACGAACGCGCTGATTGATTCCAGAGGTACCACAGGACTTGGGAGCTCTCCCTTCACATTCTCCTTCCACAGTTCTGCAAATATCCCGGGAGTTCAAGCCAAGTGAAAAGATGGGAATAGCGAAGTCCTGGTGTCTGGCTGCTGGAAGGTCCTTTGAAGTCTGTTCCCACTCTTTGAATGAATCCCGTTGCTGCCCCGGCTCTCCCTGTTGCCCAAGGAGGTGGATCGCTGGGAAACCACACACAGTTTGCGGGGTTTCCACAATGCCCAAAAAATGTATTTTTTTTCTCCATTTGAGACTGATGTTGAAATGAATTCTCCCTCTGCTGCTTTTTAAAGGAATATGTAACAAAGGCATCTTTTCAGCCAATGCTTGGTCTTACAAAAACGTTCCAGAGCTTTTTTCGTGCCCAAAAGTAGCGGCTTCCAAATGCAATGCAGAGACAATGTGCGACCTCCAGCAGCACAGGGAAAACATAAATCACTTAACAACTAAAAAGGCATGAAGTATTTTTCTGTTAAGACTCTTTATTTGCAAATGTAACACCAAACCAAGGACCTGGTGTTTTATCAATCTCTGGGGATTGCTAAGATTTCAAAGAAAAATACATCAGTGAGTGAACTGAAGAGTCAGGGGGAAACACCTAAACAGAAGAAAGTAGCCTCCTCTGTAATTATAAACAAAATTCTCTTATTTTTTCTTGCTCATTGACAAACTTTTTAAATTCAAGAACTAATGAGGGGTTAAAAACAGGAAAAAATGGGTTTTTTTAATTCATAGCAGGAAACGAAGAAGAAAGGCAAGAACAAAGTTCTACTATTTCTTAAGCATTTAAAAGAAACAATAATGAGAAACAGCCAGTCCTAGGAAAAATCCTACTTTAATACAGAAAGTTTAATTTATTTATCAAAACATGCTTCTTTTCTTCTCTCTTTTTTTCAAACACTAAGCTTTTAATAGATCTTTAATGCACATACTTTGGCTCTGACTCTTTCTCCCCTCCCTGGAGACACCTTTTAAATAGAACTCGATTTCCATTTAAATGGAAGCAATCAATAATAAAATACATCAGTAACATTAAAAAGTATTATTGTCCAAGAGCAAACCAAGACAACTTTCACAGCCATTTAAAACTGTGCACTTAAACGTTTGCAGGTAACACCTTGCTTGCTATCAAAAAAGCGCAAGCAGCAGTGAGTGGACACCAGTCAACTTCCCTCGAAGTTTATTTAAAAGCCAACAAATCAGAATTAACCAAAGAAATAATTAGAAAGGAACATATATAAGGTGTCCTGCTTGCTGCTTTCACTCATTGACACAAGTTGAACTTCAATGCCTTTTGGCCAAGGCCAAGTGCGGGATCTGGGCGCAGAGTCCACCCCAGTGGGGTTAATTCCGTGGGACTGGGTAAGGACTTTCCCAGATGTATTTGTGACAAGCCCTCTTCCTGGGCAGCTCCCACAGCAGGAGTGTAACAGATGGGAACAGAGGATGCAGCTTCAGCTTGGGGTGCAACTCACAGGTACCACACACAGCCCTTCAAAGGCTCCCAGATCACAGCTGTCCTTCCCTGCCTCACTCCTGCTGTGGCTCCTCACCAGCAGCACGCACACGGCACATCCCGAGGAAACCCACCCCAGCCCGGCCTGCAGCACTTCCACAGCAACCAGGGCTCCCTCCCGGAGGTGTCCCAGGGCAGCACAGCCACTGCCAGCTGTCACCGGGAGCTCAGGGACGAGGCCACCAACAGCGACCACAGGGACAACACGGCGCTCACCCAGAACCTCCACTGCCCTGCACACAAAAACCTTCCCAGTGCTTACAGACCCCTGGGAATGACCCGGCACAACCAGCACAGGGAGCCAGCTCCCTCAAATCCTGCCTGAAACCAGGAACAGATTGTCCTACTGCAGCTCTTACCTAGGAACTAGAGCCTGAATGAGTTTAAATTCAATCCACTGTAGGTGGAGACCACAGCAGAGACACAATTGATACAAAAGCAGTTTTAAATCTCAGCCTTACACCAACCTGACAGCTGAGCCTGCTGGAAGCATCTGTCCCATGCCAGCGTGCCTCTGGAACGAGTTCACTTTCCTCCTTCAACCTCTTGGGTCAGCACTGTGACACTGCCCCACAGCCTGGTGTCCCAGCAGAGCGAGGGCTCTGACAGCTGTCATTAACACACCTCGGTGTCCTCTGTCACCGGCTCCCACGGGCAGGAGGGATCAGCTGGAGCCGGTGCAACACTGCAGGCTGAGGTGCGTTAAAATAAAACTCGCAACCAGTCACATGCTGATTGCCTCAGGCACCTGTTAAAAGTACTTTTCTACCCTCACCATACTGCAGTCACACATGGCCAAGCCTCCACCTCTTGAGAAGAGCCTGCAAACTGCCCCACTAAAGGTGTAAAATGGCATCAGGGCACTCCAACGCCCTCACCCACCCGTGCTGAGCACCCCCAGCATCATCACACAAACAATGATGTTCTTCTTCACGGTCAGTCCATAAATTTCCTGGAAGTCCGTGGGAAGGACCAGCTACACCGAATGCTGCACCAACACTGCTGTCATTTCAGACCATTTCTGCTGAAATGCTGACACTCCTCATCACACCAGCACAGCTACAAAGGGCTTGTGCAGCCTCGTTCACGTTAAATAATAACTGGATGTATGCTAATTGCCTTCCCTCCAGTGAACTGTCTGCATTCCCTTCCGATTTCCTGTAGCTACAAATATGATAATCAGGAGAACAAAGACTTTAGCACAGCCACTCGGGCACAGCAAATGCAGTGGAGTGTGTACGCCCGGCTCCAGCAGCAGCAGCAGGAGAAGGGAGACCTGCAGCCTTGCTGCTCTGAGCGCCCCAAGCCCACCTTCAGGAGGTGTCAATAAAGACTCGAGTAAAATCGCACATCGGAGCGAAGTTTCTCCTTGTAACTTCCCGGACAATGCAGCCCCTTAGCAACGCGGCCGCTCTGAAACCAACCAATCCACCTTTAATTCCCACTTCCTCCCAAGCTCTCTGGACAGCAACTTCTGGCACTCCATCAGTCCCCTTTTATCCCAGTTTCTTTTTATAAATCCAAGGTCAGGTTTCCTCTCCCATCTCATGTGATGTGCTGGGCTGAAGTTCTGCCAGCGTGGTCGGTCCCCTCGGCTGCCAAACCCCCTGCCGCGCTCCCCTCAGCCTGTCCCGCCGCCCACCGGGCATCTCCCCGGCTCCAGCGGAGAGGAATAACCAAGTGGGAAGCACCAACTCTCCCAGCGATGCTGAATTGCGCCTATTAAAAATAAACCCCCGCTGGGACCGAGTCCCCCCACCCCGGCCGGCTCGGGGGTCCCGGGCCCGGCCTCGCCCCCGGCCCGGCCCTCACCTCCTCCTCGCTCTCGCTGCGGAAGCACAGGCAGGCCGCCCGCTTCTTGTAGCCGTCCCCGTCGTAGGTGCGCGTCTGGTTGGACTTGAGCTTCATCATCCTCCGCTCCGGGGGCGGCGGGGCCGGAGGACGCGCGGCCCGGAGGGCGGGGGCGGGCGGGACCCGCCGGGCGGCGAAGGACG
This sequence comes from Struthidea cinerea, assembly GCA_013397865.1. Taxonomy (NCBI): domain Eukaryota; kingdom Metazoa; phylum Chordata; class Aves; order Passeriformes; family Corcoracidae; genus Struthidea; species Struthidea cinerea. The sequence goes on from VZTI01004223.1 coordinate 518,564, forward strand.
GGGGGGCG
>VZTI01004250.1:0-14512 GCA_013397865.1 Struthidea cinerea
CTCGGACGTAACAGCGACAGTTAAGGAAAAAAAAAAGAAAATCATTCACTTCCACAATTATTTCTAAGACAACCTAGTTATATTGGCTCCAGGGCTGACTAGGTATGGAATATTTCAATTCACAGAATCACTAAGGTTGGAAAATACCCCTAAGATCATTGAATCCAATTGTTAACCCAGCACTGCCCTGTTCACCACTAAACCACATCCTCAAGTACCACATCCACACAGTTCCAGGGATGATGACCCCACCACTCTCCTGGGCAGCCTGTTCCAATACTTGACCACACTTTCAGTGAAGAAATTTTTCCTAATATCTAATATAAACTTCCCCTGGTGCAATTTAAGGCCATTTCCTCTCATCCTTTGTGAATATTACAAACAAAAAAGTCTTGTTTCAAAACATCCATTTCTGGCTTGGGTCTTTCTGAAGAGCCATTATCATCAATGCAAAGATTAAGCAGAGGAGGCAATAAGTAGCGCCATCAAAACTCCTCCTCCCTAGTCGAAAATCATCCCTGAAACACATAGCTCAAAGCAATCTGAAGATAATTAAAATTATGATGTACAGAGACTGTTGCTTATTGCACCAACCAACACTAATTAATTACTTCTTTGTGATTCCGACTGTCTGTATCCATATGCCACTTATGGTCTTTATATTTTGGCATTATGTACCTTGGGTAAAGGTCTCTTCCGTGGGTGTTAAGTGTCTAGCACAATTCTCTCTCATATAGAATTAGGGATCCCTAATGGTAATTGAAAACCATAATTGAAAAGGTAATTGAAAATATGAGGAAAGAGAAGGTTAATACATTTCCTAAATTAATGAAGAGCACACCACTAGGCAAAACATCCCAACAAGACAAAGCATCTTCCTCCTAAAGAACAAAGGAAAAAGTAACTACACACACCGGCATTCAGGTTAAAACAAAAAAAAAAAAAGGCGTTTCTCTTCACTGAAATCACACTGCTGAACCTTTGAAAGCTGTAATACCTCCAAGTGCATTATCCAGCAGACAGGTTTGCGTGACCCTTTTACTCGATTCAGTAAGACAAGGCAGAGTGGCACGCAGTCACCCTGACAGCAGCCAGAGCCTGCACGGCAGCCACCTGCTGCATTTTCTTGCAGAAATACACACACTCTGCAAACTTTGGTACTCTTTCCCACATTACTTGCTGTACAAACGTTAGATGAATGGTGCTGGTAAAAAGCATTTTTGGTTATCTGAAGCTGGGACACAGGGGCAAAGAAGAAAAGAAGTGAGAGGCTGCCTAAAACCCAAGGTCCAACCAATCCAGCAGGCAGGGCTTTGAACTGCTGAAGCAGTACACTGACCACAATAGCTGCTGACATGTGCCCTGGGAAAAAAAAGTACTAGAAATAAACACATGCAGAGAAGCATCCTGCCACTGCCATTCAGCAGCCAGTGACATTTTACTCCCGATTTGAGGGCTCTGGAATTCCTGCACAACTTTGCATTGGTGCAAAGTCCTGCAGTTTGCTCGGTTGCTGCGACAGAAGAAGCTGTAGCTGATTCACCTGATTTTAACCTTTTCTTGGCATGTCTGTGGAAAACCATTGTCCAGTGGAGTTCATCCAGAAAATGAAAAGATTATTCATTTGTTAAACACTGAAATCGGAGCCTCACTAGTACCACCAAATAGGACCCCTGTAAAATCAAATTAGCCTGTAGTCCTTCTGATTCAGATAAACTCCATTAGAACAGGAGCTTCAGGTGAAGCAGCTGCAGGTAATGGAGATTCTTTCCTTCTTAATTTACAGCAGCTTACTTTGTGCTACACTAGGGCCTAACAGCATCATTGACTAGACTGCTTTCTGTATTGTGAAAGATACCACTTATTGAATCTTTTCCCCAAAGAAATTAAAAGGTCCAGATCAATCTGTCTTCTCCAATAACCTTTTTTTTTTTCAAATGCATGACATACCCACTGACTACCAGCCTCTGACACAAAAGTACTTCTATTTTATAGAAATTCTTTTATGTAACCGTTTCTCTTACTTTTGCACTGTCTGACCAAACCAGCCACACAAACCCCTCAAAAGGCAAAGTTAAATACTGCTACTTGTGAAGCTGTATCACTATAATTTGCCTTGGAAACAGACAAGAGAAAGAAAGAGACTGTCCTGTCTCCTGAACTTGTGTGTCTTTGCTGGAATGATAATACCTCCTTGTACTGACAAATTACTGGTGTTGAAACACAACTGCTGTCACCACATACACTGGACAGCAGTGGCCAGCAGGACACTGAGGAGACCACAGTTCACATGACACACTGTAGCTGCCACGTAACAAAAGATTCACTCCCTTAAGAAACACCTCATTTAATAAAAACCAAGACTTAAAAATGTAATTTGTTACCTTTATTTGTAAAATGTGCAGCAGTCATGCAAAGTTTTTAAGGGATTCAAACCAAATTTTAAAAGGAGAAATACTTTACTTGCACCTTGTAGTTTGAACTATTCTGCCTCCTTTAAGCAAGTATGAGTCACCATCCAAAAAGTGGAGGAAGTTGGCAGCATATTCCCCAAGCCATCATCCAAAATTGTGAGCTGAGAGGGTGGTGTGCCACACATCTGGTGTAACCAGGCAAATCCAATATGCTTTCGCTATCACAGGGAAGCTGATTGCCTGGATTTTGCCTCCCAATCATTTCAAAAATTATGCCTGACAGTGAGAATCCAGAAATCTATTTAAACAACGGAATCTAGGAAAACGCTGCACTAAATTCTCTCTTTCTCAGACACACACACCCCGAGCAGATGGAGGAAAGACAGCGAGTTCCTTGCTAGTCACATCAGCTCAGGAGTCAGACATTACGAACGCTGTCTCATCCAGCTCTTGTTGAAATCAATAAAAGCCCTTCAGTGAAGACCATGGGAGATGGAAAACAACCCTCTCCACACTTCAGCCAGAATGTGTGAATGAGAAAAAACTGACAGCTTTCTTCCCCTCTGATTTTCATGGTGCTTAAAGATCCAGATTATAAAACACAACTTGTCATCTAGGAATTTTTGATGTGCTTGCTTGGCATAAATAAAGCTCATGTCTATGTGTGAATCAGGGAGACAGACATCACTTTGCGCTTGGACAAGGAGAGGTACTAGCAGTCATGCATGAACAAGCATTATTGCATTTCAAAGTGCTTCAGATGCAGTGTGTTCTACAACTAAGGAAGTGGCTGGAGCGACGAAGTGTTCCTTGTTGCTTAAAAAAATCATAATTTTGCATTGGTGAAAAATAAAGAAAAAAATAATCCAGACATAGGAATTTGGCTCTTGTCAGTTGGATAACCTGAAAATCAACTGGCACTGTAAATATCTAGAAAGACTGTGGCACTTACTACAGCATCTACCATCTCTGAAATCAAAAAAAAAAACAAACTTCACTAGAGTTGCTCTGAAGGGCTTTGTTGGCATCAGCTTACAATAAACATTCAATTGTTCCTGTATTCCCCAGCTCTAATGACATTCATCACTGTAAACTCCTTTGGCCTGAGGACCCATTCACACTGGCCCACAAAGTGGCTAGAGATTTTGTTCTCATTTTGCTTTGCATCCTTGTGAGCTCCAATATTTAGGACTTCACACATGGTTGGTCTTTTGGTCATAAATATTCAAACAGTTTAATTTTCTATACTGTTTCTAGACATAGATCCAAGAAGAGAAGGAATGAGGGCTTTACTGTGTCAAAGAGAACTCTGTCAATAACACCAGGTTGATGTTAATAAATATTAGCAAGCGGGAAAAAAGAAAATATAAGAATCCATTAAATAAAAAATCTCAAAGTTATACTCACTGCTAGTAGAGGACATGCGGCTGTACTCAGACCTGTAAGACAAAGATTTTAATTAGAATGTATTAAATCTAAAAGAGATAATGAAAAAAATACCAAAACTAACACACCCTGCTTATTGAAATAGTTTAATGCCCATTTCGCACTATTTTTGTGCTACAAGAATAACTGGAAGAGGTTTTGAACACTGCTTCAGAAACACTGGCATCTCACACGAATTTTGAAAATATGTAAGTATAATGAGTAAAGCAACTACGGTTTTATCTAGGGGTTATTCATGCTGCCTAACTCTAGGTGTGAAAATTAAAGCTCAGAAGGCTCTCCATAAGGAAGAAACAGTCTGCTTCAGACACAGGTTAGAAGTCTACTAGACTTTGACTCAGCTCCTCTCCTTCCTCACTTTATGTCCTCTAAATGCTGCTCTGCAGATTATTTTTTGGAGCTCTTTTTAAGAGAACTCTATTTGAAGGGCAGAATTTTTATAGTTCTATGGTCACAACTGGCAGTGAAGAAAAAGAAAAAAGAATGCCAAAATATAAACATTTAGATGACAAAGCTTTTTGCTTTAGTAGACCGTTTTCCTCTTGAAGACATCTCAATAAAACTGTACAGCCATTGGTTCTAGTTCTGTGCATACTGGATTATCTGTGAGAAAGTCAGAGCAGTTAAGTATTTTGAGCAACAGTGCAATTAATTTTTCAGCTGCATATAACCCCAAACTCCTGAAAACCCCATTCTGAGCTGATTAAGACATGGCCCATTTATGTCCTGAAGATTCAGAAATAATAAGGTAAAAAAAAAATATGCCATCACATAATATTTAAGGAAAAAAAATAATTTCCACTGCTGAGGCCCTACCTATGATGTTTGAATGTTTGGGTTTGGCATTCACAGCCACACAGACTCTACCCTCACACTTGCAGGGTCCCCATGCACCAGAGCACTCTGCCACCATAAACACACGGCATGTGTGCCCTGCAGTGCCCCGAACAGGCAAAGTGTTTGGGGAATCCTGACACAGCTCTTGGATTCAAACCTAAATACTTGTTTTATGTAATAGCTGCAGCAAGTTCGCAACATTGCTTTAAATTAAAGAAACCACATGAGCCTTGACTCCCGAGAGATGTGTGTGGAAGGAAATCCCATCTAAGCATATTCTCAGGATACCCTCATGCTCCAGGCTCTCAAGCATCCCAGGGAACAAAGGACATCAATCCCACATATTTATAGTATCTGCTTTTAATATGGACATATCTCTGCAGAAGAAACAAAGCAATTACAGTCATCCCCACATTTCACAGCCCTGTGCTTTGCACTCAGTACCCTGCAGGTCAGATGCCAAAACTACTGGTTTAGGTGAGAAGACCGTGAGGAACTACCCCCAACTCTTCTTGCCAACCCCGCTGCACCAGTGAAAGATGACACAACCTGAATTTTTCACAAAACTCATGAAAAAAGATCCAACAATGCCAACAAGTGCCATGAGGTTTTCTTTGTTTTTGGAAAAGGTCTGGGCAATGCTGGGGGAAGAGTTGCTGATGGGGGCTTGCAGCTCTCCCTTGCTAATCCTGTACCCCCAGCCATTTTGATAAGGCCAAGGAGCAAGGAAACATCTTTATCCCACTGGCAGAGACCACAGGATTAGGTCATTAGCCTCTGCTCTCAGTCACCCGATACAGAGCTGCTCCACAGCACTTCCTCCACGAATCAAGTGCTACCCCTCAACCAATCTCCCCCAGGACCCTTATGTAGCTGGGAAGAGCAGAGGAAGTAATGACACTGTTGTCCCAAATGTGGGCTCACTGCCCCATGTGCAGCACCAATTTACACACCAAGACAAGGTATTCCCATTTCTTTCACCTAGTTTGCGCAAAGCAGGGAGCTGGTGTGGCCCACAACAGGCTGGCTCCCCGATCTTGACACCACTCATATATTTTAGCAAGCAAAGAAACCAGGGTTCGTTGGCTACCAGTCATACAGTTCTCCTATTGATCAGCATTCTACCTTTGACTGGCTACATGATTCTCTCACTTCCCATGCCAATGATCAGTCTGTCTCCTGAGTCAGTGGGTTTCTTTACTCAGTGGGCTGTGAGTCGATGGTCATGATCTCCCCCAATGAAATTGCTTTCTACCCAGTTAGAGCAGACTTCAGCACAGCTGCTGAAATTAGTTGGCTTTGTTAGTTTCTTCCTTATCTTGTGAGTTCTGCCAAATGTCCTTGTGGCCCGTGAATTCTGCATTCTTTGTGCCCACTATCAGCAGCACATCCCTCTCCTCAAGCTTTGCTAACCACCCCCTAGGTCTGAGACCACTGAAGCATGTCAAGCCCTAAAATTAAAGCATGCAATTCTACTGACTGATAAATTCTAATTTATCTTTCTAACACCTGGACATCAACACCAGCAGAGAAGGAGACCTTCTTGTTCCTACTGCTGGGCAATGCACACATCACTGGTCCGGCTCTGGGCAGGGACCAAGGGGAAGTGATGCCAGCAGCTGGCTAAGGTGCTATGCAGGCCATAAAACCACACAGTATTTTCAGCAGCAAGTCACATCAGTGTCACTTGGCACCATGTATATTTGAAAGGGCGTGAAAACTGTGTAACATGTCACTCTTCATAAGCCTAGAGGCAAGCAATACACATCCAGCTGCCTCCAAGCATCCCAAGCAAGGATTCATTTAGTCTGCACTTCTGTTTGAAAACAGCCTGGGGCTGTCGTTCAATGTATCTGTGTTCAGCCATTGGCAGCTAATTCAAAATGAATCTGCACTGCTTGTATTTCGGATGGAAGCGAGACAACATTTTGCCTTTTGCTTACTGCAAGTTGGACCAGCATTCTATTACTTCACACTGTTATTTTATTATCCCAAAGTGCTGCAGGCACATTATAGGACATGGAGAATTAATGAGTCCTGAACTGAGGGAGTAGCAGTCTATGTACATGCAATACTTGAAAAATGAAACAAGAGGAAAAATAAAAAGACAGGGAGAAAGAAGGAGACAACAGTGTGCTTGGAGACTAATTGCACAGACACATTTTAATAGGCTTTAGAATTGTATTGCAGGAGCTTTTTTGTAGTTGTAATATGGTTCAAGCTAATATTTAATTCATGTTTGTTGCATAACTGACATCCACATAATTAAAAAAAAAGGGTAATTAAGCTCAAAGGCTTATGTCAACCTCAGATACCAAAATGAGGGCTATACCCTCCCTAAGCTCCCTTTATTGTCAATAAAAAGAGAGGTCTGAAGTATTTCTCCCTAGCTGTTGTGTAGACAAGAAGCCTACAGAAATGTAGCTTTCTACAGAAAGCCACATTTCTAATGTAGAACCCTAGACCACGTGTCTAAAACCAAACGGGATGAATACGAGTCTTTCTGTGTGCTCACAGGGACAACCTGAATCACCTTTTGTCCTCCCTCCAGCTCCTTTTTTTGTCTTAAATCTAGTCCTTGAGAACAAAAGAACCAGTTCTAGTAAAAACATTAATATTCTCAAAATCTTAGAAGAAACCATTCAGAGTCCAGGCAAGCAGTGGTAAGTGGCTCATAATTTTTTTTTCTTTACAGCTATTTAGGACAGTAAATTCTGAAGTTAGTATAACTCTTTTAAGCTTTTTAGACTAGCACATACAAAATACCCTTTGACAAAATCATGCATTAGAAAAATCAAGAACTGAAATAAACATCTCTTGGGGCATATAGGCGCTCTGGACATCAAGTAACTGTGTTCCTTTCTGTTCTTTTCATTCCTTTTTTAAACATCCTGAGTATTGGCTTCTATGATTTCCCTTAGAAGAGGATTTTCCCAATAGGGTAACTCAAGAGTAAAGCACTCATGTGCTTTAATGGTGACACCTGGGACCACACTGGGGCTCAGAGGTTCCAGGCCTATTACATGGTCTTGCAGCAAGCCATTTCCTCTGACAGATGTTAGATTGTAGATAAAAGGAAAAAAACATCCACTACAGAAAGTGAACTAATAGAGGACTGTTCCCTTTATAGGCACATAATGAGAAAAAAAATTATCAGAAAGGGTATCAGCACAGTGTAAGGTGCTGAAAAGGAAGCCTTATAGCTCAGTCAAAAGATGTATCAATCCGCAAAGAATGTGTGCTCAGTGGTCAGCCCACCAGCAAAGAGGAGCTGTGAAGATGTCAAGAGACATTAAAATAGGAATGTAGAAGCTTGTGATAAATGTGGGACCTCAGTTCCCGCTGAAGGATCAGACTTGTGCATTATCAGAGATGGTAAGAGCATCAGGAGCACAAAAGATACTGAACAATCCTCTGAGATCTGTGTGCACCACTCACTGCTGATTAGTGACACGGAGCCTCAGAATATCCAAGAGAGGGAAGTATTCCACTGAATACCAGTAAGTAGCTGCTAGTGCAACTTGCAGTTGCTGAGTGTGGTACATAAAAACTCTCAAAGCCTGTTTCTTTGGGTAAGAACACGGCTATTTCACAGCTCTGGCTCACACAAGCAATGCAGCTACTCCAGCATCACAGTGTGCTTGGGTTCCTTGGGCACACTGATCAGCTGTGGCACAGCACCACGTTAACACAGCCACAGCACCGACAGCTACAGCCATAAACAAACACTCCCAAGGGAACTGCCTGGGACTGAGGCCAAGAGCCGTGAAACAGTCTGCACCTGCACCAGTAAAACATCTCGCCTTCCAACACATACTGGCAAGTGGTCTGCTGGGCATGATCCCTGGACCATGGCAACGTGGCAGAACAAGTCCCTGGCCCACAGTAAAACGTACCCAGGAAAGACATGGGAGGGAGCTAGATGGCCCCATTCAAACTGATGCCATCAACCATTTTAAGTATTCCACAACACGGACAACTCTGTCCCGTGCTCAGGGGCACCCCTACGTGCTGTTTAATGCACTGGCACTGCTGGAACCAAGGTCTCTGAGCTGTCCAGCATCTCCAAAGGCAGCCTGCTGTGTGAAACAAACACATCTCAAGTAATTCTAACATAACACTACACCCCAATATGCCCATGGTCTCCATTGCCACGGCTCCTTAATCTCACCCCTCAAAATGAAATAGTGGAAAGTTTACAATCTCTTCTCTCTGCATCCTTGGCTTGCCTAGGACTGAGGGAATGCCACCTGCTGGATTCACGTTTCCCATGACTTCTCTACCTAGAGTTGTGGCACATTTTACTGTTTCATATTAAGAACTGTATTTAACAGCTTCTTTGCCTTCCCTCCCTCAGAAAATGCTCCACAGGGCACATGGGAGTCTTTTACAGCAGTTAAAGCCCCATGCATGAATTAGAAGCTTTGGCTCTGTCTTGGCTTTCTGTTCTCACTAAATTCCTCCAGGTCAGACTACAATCTGCTTCCCTAATACCAGCCCAAATCTGTTACCCTCATTGTAGTTCTACTAGTGCAATCAAGATGACTGAAATGGAATTACTCAGAGCAACTTGCCTCTAAACTCCTTGCTCTGGATTTCCAGTAGAGTGACAAAGCCAGATGAAGGATTCCCATTATGCAACTCTTACCACTATACTCAGGAGCTTATTACCTAGAGCAATGTTTGAGACCCCACGTGAGAGACACCACTGTTGTATAAGGATGAAAGTTGTTTGTCATCTTCCAGAAAGCACCTGATGAGGCAGGACCACCCTATGCTTTAGTAAGCACACCTGGCTGCACTGCCTGCTCACCACTCCTTCACAGAGCACTCCCAGAGGGACACATCAGGTGGCATGTATCTACCCATCCAGGGCCTGACTTATCCCCCTGAGCTCCCGGTTCTCTTAATTAACAACACAAGAAGCCTAATTTGTACCAAACATCAAACCTTCACACAGTTACACTTAGATGAGGTGAACCTCACTGCTTGCTGGGACCTAAAAATTACGGGTGTCAGCACAGAGCTCATGGCCTCCAGAATGTGATTTAAAGTCTGTTTCAACCTTGCTTTCTGTGCCTCGCTCCAGTGCCGGGCACTCGCAGGTCTGCCTGCCCCGAGGTTCAACCAAACAGCTTCGCTTCACTGAGTAAATCTGGTTAGAAATGGTGCCTCAACCCCAGTTCGTGACAAACAGCTCAACTTTGCATTATTCGAATGTCAAATCAGAGACAACTTGAGTACCATGACACATCTGGACTGATGGGTCTATATATGAAGTGAAAGCGTCAGAAAAAAAACCCACAACAAAACAACCCCCAAAACCCCAAACTGTAACAAAGGAAGACCCAAGGTAAAAATAAGCCTTAAAATAGCTTTCAACATCAGAGGTTTGTGTTCCCAAGAGCTTCTCATAGATGGATGAAATATGTGACAAGAGACTGACATGTCATTTTGAAGGACCGCCATACAAAGTCGTAAGTGTTGAATCCTTCAAAGCCAGAAACATGAGACACGAAAGCAACGTCTCACCCCAATAAACCATTGAACTATCCATTTGATAATTTAAGTGACCCATTCTGACTGAGGACACACATGGATTACAGTATTTCTCATATGTTACCTCTAAGTGGGTACAACTTTTTATATATATATATATATATAGGCTGCCTTGTCTTCTACTAACAAGTATATTTTCTACTTAGAACCTCACACCTTTTACAGAACTGCAACAAACAAAGGCAGGCTTTTTTGATCTGTTTAAGAGAGAAGTTAACAGAAGCTCAAATAATTTGTGATTTGGCCAGGATCACACATGCAGCTAGGGAGAGGCATAAGGAAAACCAACAAACAAGCACAGCACAGTCAAAAAATGAACATAATCTCTGCAAAATTAATCTGAGGAATGGCAGACAGAAGAAAACGTAAAGGAGGGAACAAACACTGTGAAAATTAACTGTAACCAAACAGCAATGGACTTTGCTAAATATATGTTACAAATAGCTGCGGCAGGGTACAGTGTCATAAACTTCAAACACCTCATTTCTCTCTTCTGCAATGGATTTCTCTAGATCCTGTTTCTCCACAGTTACCTACTACCAAAAAACAGTAAAACCTTCCTTCCTAAAATTCATCAAATACTCAACAATTAACTACTGTTTAATTCAGTTTGCATCATCAATATTTACATTCTAAACTTATTATACAAAAAACCTCCCCGCCCGGTACTTCAGCAATGTCTGCTCACTTTCTCTAAGAAGATTAATAATTTATTTGAAATACAAGTGGATAAATTGCAAATTCAAATAAATTAGAAGTTATAACTTCTCAAAACTTTAAATGACTGTAAAGTGAGGAAAAAACCTACGTGTTTAGGCAAACTTTGAGACAATCAGTAAGCTAATGGTTAAAGTGGGAACCTTTTAAGACATGGGCTCTTACAGATGTCTAAGTGAAAAAGTAAACTTCTGCTGGAAACTGTCATGTATTTTGAAATCTTCATTAATGCCAGCTATCTCACTGAAGTGTTATGCTCAGTTAATACATGTATGCCTGATAAACAGGAGAGAGCATTCCTTGAGAATGACTCTAATAACATGACTGAATAAAAGTTCAGGAATAAAAAATTAAGGACTTTACAACTGAGAAACTACCTCTTCTTCCACATCCACTTGGGATATCGGTCCTGGATGAAGCAAATTAAGCTGATGCTTTGTCCTTGATACCAGTGGTAGCCAACCTGTCTCGTTGCCTCAAAATAAGTCATGCCTAACAACTTCCAAAATTGTCTTAGTTTGTCATCTTTGCTCTGCTATTCAAAGACAGTGAAATAACAGCATTTTCATGGCTTGTAAAATAAAGAAAACTTTAAATTCATATTCCTAATTCATTTTAAGTAACTTAATATTGTTTTTCCTGCTTTTTTTTCTTTACCATTTAACTACAGTTCTGTAAACTTATACATTTCTCCTCCCTTCAATATCTTTCTTCCACTTGTTTTTCCTCTCTGTTTGCTTTCTAATAAAAAGCCAAAGAAAGACTATTTCATTCTTTCTAAAATGACAGGTATTAAAGTACAAATCCACTACTTAAACTATTACCAGAGAAAGCTCCGTGTCCCATACTTCTGGGCTAAAAGTTTTCAGCAGCACATGAAATAAGATTTTTATACTAAAAACTCCCAAAATACGTTTCCAGAGAAGATACAACTTGTATAGGCAAAGTCTCTCAGATCAAGGATGGTCAAACTATTTCAAATCTCATTAATAAACAGCCAATATAAACTAATTGGCTTATATGTTCTACACTCTTTATTTAGGTACTTGACAACACCAGCTCAATCCATTCTTATTGGATTCAGGAACTCCAAATATGCTATTTTTGTTCAGCAGACTCTTTGCCAACCCTATTTACCAAGGCAAATGCAGTAAGAGGAACATATTTTCCAAAGGATTAGGAAAATGAAGGCTTTGAATTGTAATTGATCTTGCCTTTAGCACAGAGTTTTGCCTGCTTTTGTAGCTGGCAGCCACAACAAAACCTTAAGCAACATATGCCCTGTGGAGTACTTGATGTGTTCAATTTGTTAGCTGCTCTAAGCAGCTTCAGCAGCCCAGGCTCCGTGTAAGAGCTCACACATCATTACGTACAATCATTGAGATGACAAGGGCGTGCAGTGCCTGGATTTACTACAGTCACTATCCACTATTGTTCCCTGAGTGACAGGAAGGGACCACTCCATGCAAAACTGTTACTGAATTACTCTGACAGTTGTTCCTCCTTATTCTTTCAGAGGATGATGGCTGAAGCTCAAAATAGTTAATTAATTTTTTTTTTTTTCCATTGAGTAATTGGAGAAGAAGGAATACAGTTCAATTTAGCAGTAGCTGTTATGGGACTGAGACAAAGCAAATAGCAGATCTTCTGGTAACAGGGAAAAGCAAGTGCTGTGAACAGTTGGTTTGGTGAGAAAGCCGAAATATAAACATTGTGAAAGAGACATACGCAACATGTTTATCAGAATTAAATAGCTGCTAAACAAAACTTAAAATAATAATTGAAATGCAGAGACCCACTGCTTTTCAAAATAAACTTCAGCGCAAAGCACTGCAGTTATTAATTGCCATAGGCCATTGTTCAAATTCCTCAGACGGACTCTTCCACCAACCTATACTTCAGTGTCACGCATGGGACAGAGATGCTTCATAAAATCATCAGCTTTGGCACCTCATCAACACCAGACACAAGCAGCTGTCGCGCTGGTCACTGAGGTCTAAAGCCTAATGTCACCAGCTGGGTCAAATCCTTCCAAGTGCCTGTCCCAAGGAAACCCAGGTCCTTCCACTCCAGATAAACACAGCAAATTAAGAGCGACTTGACCAATCAAGGGGTTTTTGAGCTTTGAAGAAGCCATGAGTTCACTGATTACTTTGTCTTCCCTTTACCCACATTCCCTAATGGGGACTAACCTACGTCTGGAAAAGAGGCCTGGATTTTTTCCTTTGAATTTATGTCATATAAAATATTTTAAAGCTTTCACCATTGCATTGCAGGTGCCCACAATACAAGGTGATGGGAAAAGTCCTTAACTTCTCAAACTAGAGAAGACATAAAAAAATTATTTGAATTACTAGCTGGATGTATGAAAAAGATTACCATATATCATTTTAACCTTTTAGGTTTTTATTTTGTAATACTGCTACTTGAGTTTTGGTGTTGTGCACCTGACACCACTGTGCAAAGAATTAGCTTTACAGTTTTGCAAGAGTCAGACTAGAGGCCAAAGGAGATACATCAGGCAAGGAGCTTGGAGAGAAACAGTTGGAGGAGCAAGGAAGGAGGAGAAGGAAGACTCAGGAAAGAACAGCCTTAACAGGAGCATGTAACCTCCTTTTGCCCTTCTGGAGCCAGAGAAGGCTCACTGCCATTCCTGACAAGATGCCACGGCAGCAGCATGTAGGACGGGCTGGAAAGCACTTCCCTTTCTCTTCCACAGAGATGGGCTGAAGATGTAAGCTGAATGGGAGATCCCATGGATCATCCTTGCAGCTCCATTAGCTTAGGAGAAGTCATCCAGCTAGCAAACACAGCACACCTCTGGCAGCAGGGTCATAAAGTCAGGGGAAAAAAAAAGTCTTTCTCCTTGACTCTGAAATAACACAATCAGCAAAGTTTATAGCAGTTCACAGCCTAGCATGATGAATATCATGACAACAGCAACCCAATTTCAGGGTGCCTACAAATCTAACTTGCTTTTGTAGATGGCTCTTAATGGTCCTTCTAAGGAGTCAACTCTCTCTGCCTGATGCTGCCTGGGTGTCACTGCCAGAAGGAGAGGATGGGTAGCTGGGCATGCTTCCGGACTATCCTCAGCCGCTCTATCCCTGGGATACAGGGTTGGTGCGGCACCAGCCCTGACCAGCGCACCTACAGCCGACGGAGCTGAGCGCGGCCCGCACCGCCGAGCCATCGCTACGTGCTGCGGAGCTCAAACTTAAAGCCCACAGCCACGATCTCTCCGCGTCTTCCTCCCGTGTGTAGCAGGAGGACGGTGGGGACCTTTCCCTTGCTTCACAGAAGGGGAACGCGAACTCCCCGGCGCAGTCGGAGCACGGTGATGCCTCCCGCCTCCCCGGGACTCACGCCGGACCGAGCCCCAGGACGGCAGGAGGAAAGGCAAGGCAAGGAGACCCGGCGCTGAGCGGGACGCTGCCGGGGCGCCGGCCCCCGCTGTAGGGGGGAGGCTCTGCCCGGGACACGACCCCGCCGCTCAGCCCAGCCCAGCCCAGCCCCAGCCCCACCGCTGCCGGGACGCG
>VZTI01004250.1:14737-64127 GCA_013397865.1 Struthidea cinerea
CCCGCGCCGGCGGAGGCACCGCCCGCCCCGCCCGCTCCCGCCAGCCCGCCCGGCCCGCGGGGAAAACCTGTCCGCCGCGCCGGGACACCGTGTGCCGGGGCTGCTGCCTCAGAAACTACTTCAGCACCTTCACCCTGGCACTTCTGTGGTGCCAGGGCTAAAGGTGCGGCGCCCCGTGTCCAGTGGAAGTTAAGAGAGACTGTTGGATGTATGGACGTCCTCTATCCATCTGGTCGTGGAATATTCGCTGTTACAGCCTTCTATTTGAAGTCTTTCACTGTGCTGAGCTTTCTCCAGGCTCCCTCAGTGCTGCCTGGCACGTGTTCATTACATCGAATACAATAATTCTGAAATTACACACAGAAACGGGCAAGGGGTGGTTTTCCAACGCGATGAGAATTTCTGTAATGATGCAAAAGGAGCATTAGAGGCTTTTTGAATGCTGTCTGTGAGGAAATCCGTAGGAAAGCTGAGTGGCAGTGTCTATACCGTGAGAGTGAAAGGAAAAGTTGTGGGTGCGCTCCTGTGTCATGTCATGCATGTTTATTTATTTTATATTTGGATGTGAACACCTCTCTCTTTCTCCATCATCTACAGAAATACAAATATCCACCCATGTAGGTGTGAACCAAGATCTCGCTCAACCGAAAAAAAGGAAAAAAAAAGTCTTCCCTTAATCCACTCAGTCATTCAATCCGTGGCAGATTTTACAGGAGAAGGGGGCAGAACTGATTTGTTATCTTGGCTCTCCAGCCTGGGAGACCAGCTCTTTGTCTCTTCACAAAATTGGGATGGGGTGCTCTGTGTTCCCCAAAATGTAGATATTGTGGGAAAATTAAATCTAATCCATAACTGGAGAGCTCTTCCTTTAACATTTTGTGGAAAATGCTTTGACAAGTTGGAATTTTCTCTTCAAAAATCTCTAACAACCACCAAATTTCTATCAGCTACAGGAAATGGCCACTTGCAGAAAGTGATCGGAAGTAAAAAAAGGGGTTCTTTTTTTAATTAAAAAAATGATTTTCTTATACCTTTTATTATTAATGTCTTACAAGAAAGAAGAAAAATAGTGAAAATCTTCACATTTAAGACATAAAACTGACCAGAATATAAAAATATACCACACAAAACAACCTTCTGTTGGTGTAAGAAATGCTAAACTGGTTTATTTTGCCTCCAGTACTTTTATATCCATCTCTATACTGTATGGCACTGCTGCCCCTCATTTCAAGCCTTCCAGTGGTCTCTCAAGTTGTATATGGTAGCACAAATTAATACTGACACCTAGCATTGTTTAACAGTCTGGGTATGGTTCATGGTACTGTTGTATCCAATAGTGCATGGTCCCAGTTCTCTAAATTAATCTGGATTGGGTAGGACTTCTGTGAAATCAAATGAATGTAGAACACCTTGGGAAGAGCTGTGAAGGTGATGTTGCCATGTTGTAGGAACAACCAATTGGTATTTAACCCCAAAATTGAGGGACACTGAACCCAATTGCTGTTCTGTGGCCTTTCAGCATCACAGCAGGTCAACCCACTGAGTGTCTCCAGAGATCCTTAGAGGGAACTTTCAGCTTCTACCCTTCATCAAGAATTAGGAAAAAAAAAAATTGTAGTATAGGAAAGCTGGAATTTGATCTGTTTTGACTATCTGGTAAGGTTTGCATACGTGTCATTTTGAAAGCAGATAAATGAGTTCTCATTTTATGTGGAGGATTTCACATTAACATTCCCATAAATATAAGGATTTAGGTATGGAATAAGCCCCCTTAATAATCCCTCTTCCATCCTCCCCCCAGCAAGTTGTTAAAAGCTAGTTTGGACAAAGTGTTGTAAATGGGGCTCACACAGAACAGTCCTGTGCAGGCACCTACATAGTAATTCAGAACATATGGAAACAACCTCTTTTATTCTTTGTGACTGGTAAACTGCCATCCAAAACAATTTACTCACAAAGTTAAATTCATTCAATTTCTTTTAGGACTGGGACCAAAATGCTGTGCCTGTCTGGTTCCCAGCTTGCTAAAATTTGAATCACCATATTCAGGTAGGAGGCATTAATATTTTCAGATATAGCATGTCTTTAAGAGATTCCCCCAAGGATAGAGAGAGGCAAAACTGAGACCACAATTCTTGATTCCGAACTCGGGCCTCTGTTTTTGTAAATATTTTATTCTCCCTCACTGCAATGGCCACGGACGACCCTGAGCCCTGCAGAAGTTGTATCGGTAGTCTCTGTTACCAGGATTGGACAGAGCTGCTTGTGTCTCTGAGTCTTAGTCTGCACACATGCATTTATTTAGCTAGTGCAACTGTGCTTAAAAGCAGGTCACTTTTATTTGCTTTTAAGAGTGGTTTCAAAGTGAAATAAACTGACTCTAGCCACTGTTGAACTGATTTAAGATGTAACCAAATCTCCTTAAATATTTAGAAATAGGTTTAGTTAAATTGATACATTTCTGTATATAAAATTTTAGGTGGTCAACTAATAGATCTTTTCCATTTCTGACTTTTATTATTCTAGTTAGTTTTGTTTAAACACTGGCATATGAGGGGATCTGGAATAGATTTTATGCTGCATTTAAGATTAATTTATTCCATCTGTCCCAGGGAGGGAAAAAAGAAACATTCAAGGGAAATATATAATTAAGATAGTAAGTAAAGCTACCGCAAACTGTAGGTTCTCTTATTTATGTATTTGCCTCATTTAACTCTGTTTTATTCTGGTCTTTCACATAATTATGGTGAAAAGGAGACTTCTCTGCATTAAATTCCAAGCATTTAAAAGATTTTAATGAATGAGGTGTTAACTCCTGGCCCTTATTTAGGTTTTCTCTTTTACCTGTACTTCACATTAGGTTCTCTCTACTATTTCTTGAAAAAAGAAGTTTTAATTACTTTATTATCCTTATGAGACTGTGATGTCAGTTTAAAGACAAAGATAATAGTGAAAATATCTCTAAGTTAAATTTCCTCAAATTTCAAGCCTTTCAATTAATAGCAGTGATTGCAAGAACTCAGACACAAAAGTATCAGGAGACTTTGGATCTTCAAAGATGCCAAAAAAGTAAAGCAGTCTGTTGTCAAAACCAACTGAAGGACGTGAAATGAACGTTAGTGCTGCGGGAAGTTCTCTTGTTCCTACTTGCCTAGATCCAGATCTAAAATAGGACCTAAGGTACTTAGAAGAGGATGAAAAGCCAATTTGAACACGACTGTGTTCAAATGTGTTATCATGGTAAGTCCTACGCAGTGGCTAATTAGGAGGTATCCACCTTTCAAAGGAAAATTCCAATGTATCTGGTGCTCTGGGTGCAAATTGCCCAGGGTTAAATATTTTCGCTTGTATCAGCAAAGTTAAGCATCACCGAACTGCAACCTCCATCTGCTATAATCTCTGTCCTCACAGAAGCAAATGCAGGCAGCAGATCCTCCTTCATCACAGAATGAAGGTCTTAGTAACTGAGAGCAGGGTGCAGGAGAGAGATAGCTGCAGCCTCCAGCTGAGGAAAGGCAGATTGGAAAGCTGAAAGATGAACCGCATCGGATCGTACCTGGGCTAAAACAGAAGGGGAAGCAAAAGCATCCATTTCCCTGATGAATCCACACTTGGATTCAAATTTCAATATCTTTTCTGCTCCCTGAGTTCTGTCTGCTGGGGTATCGTCTTTCCTGCACCAGCCGTGAGGATGGAATGTGAGCGAAAGAGTGTAGTAGGGTGGGGAGAGAGGAGAAAAATGAGTCCCTTTTCATGTAACTGAAGTTCTGGTGATAGGGGCATTCTGTTTGGGGGAAAAGCACTCAAGTCTTTTCGTGCGGCATTTGGGATCTCTCCCCTTTCTGTGCAATTCCAAAACAAAAGGGGACAGATGCCACTGCAGTTCCTTCTGGTATTATGCTATAAATTAGGGAGTCCTCTTAGCTTTTGAGAGGCAGACCAAAAACCTGGCTTAGCAGAGGAATCAGTACCATAGACAAAGAAATAACAAAGAGGCTAAAGGATGGGATTTTTCATTCCCAAATAAAACTTTTCAAATTGCGCTGTGTCCACCCTCTGGTACCTGACTCTGGAGGCAGAATCTCACCCTGTAATAAGGGGTTCTGGATTCCATTCCTGGCACTTTCCACACTACTCTAGGTATCGCAGTGATGAACTTCTCAGTTTACAGAATCTGGCATTTATAGAAAAGTTTTTCTCCTTTAATGGTCCCCGTGGAAATTAGCCCTCTGCAGGTCAAGGCTTTGTTAACATTCACTGTTGGACTTAAGACACTGGGTTGTGGTTTAAAAAAAAATGAGACAATTGCAGTTTTGGAAGGAGGAGGAGAATTATGGCTTGGCATGTGGTTCACTCTTCATGCTAGGTCAGCCCTAAAAAGCTGACTTTTAGACTGGTACATGTTGCCAAAATAGTTGTGGCAGTTTCTCACATAGACTGTTGGGTTGTTTGGATTTTAAAGGTTATGATAAGGTCAGTTTCATTTGTGGTAGGTCTCAAGCCAGACACCCAACCTCCTAAAATTCTACAATTTTGAGGTAAAATACAGCTATGCAATAAAAAGCTGTTTCTTCAAAGCACTGAGGTGAGGGTTTCAGTGAAGTTTAGGGGAGCTTGGTTCCCAGGTCCCACTCTTTTAAGTTTCATTTGAAAACTGGAGCACACACACTCCTACCCAAGTTCATGGTACAGTACAACAAATACTCATTTTATAAGCAAATTGCTCTTTTTTACTTGAATTCTAGTATATTAATATTTTTATGGAAAATTCTAGCACTCAGTAACAACTGCTATAAAAACTTGACTATTTGGAGTCCTTTTCAGTATCATCCTGAAGCCCAGAACTCTATGGGAGTACAAGGGAAAGCAGAGCTGCACCCTATCAGTGTGCAGACTTCTGGTTGGAGTCTTGACCAAGCTGGAAAGCTCTTGCCAGGGTAAGTAAAGTCAAGGTGACTCTGTATTATGGACATTAGGAATTAATCTTGCCCTCACATTGCAACGATCCCATTCAGGCAGATCTTTCCAGTGGATGTAGTCAGTGGTTTGCTGCATGTAGGTGCCAGGATCAACACCCAGCTTTGGACTTTAGGGCAGTGGCTCTGTGCCAGGCAGTGCTGAATCAGTCCCCAAGCTCTGTGAGTGCACTGACCAGTACTGACATTGTAGATAAAGGGTGAGAGGTGAGCCTTTGCTCCAAACTTTGACCCAGCCCTGACTGGCGTGAGGTAACCTAGAAGGGCTTAGCACCAGTTTGGGCAGCCCTGAAGGTGGAAAGCCTGGTGTACAAGGGCTGCGTGCCACAGTTGTGTGAAGGCGTGTGGAGGTCATGCAGTTGAGTTCCCCTTTCTCTGGTCACCAGCTGGTAGTGTTGCACTGCACCTCTTCTTTGGTGCCTTGCAAGAAGAGAGTGCACCGGCACAATCCAAACAAGGCCATCTCTACCTTCTCTAGGACTAGAGAGGTGCTTTCAGGATATCAGTGGGTGAGTAGGCACCTACAAATTTGCACATTTCCAGGGACTCTTGGCCCATTTGGCCAGAGACTACTCTGATCTATGCTGGCTGACAGAGCATGGAGTTGTCTTCCGTGGACTTGCTGAGGTAGGGAGGCAGTGCTTGAGCTAGAGTATGAAGTCTGGTGATGCTCAAGTGCTTGCCTTGTTTCTCTGTTGATGGAAGTGTTAAGAGTGTATTGGCACACGTCCACTGAAGCACAGTGGAAATGTTTCAGTCGACACATTTGAAGAAGTGCTAGCCAGCATCATGGGGTGCCATATGTGTGAAAAGCATACCAGGAAAGCAGACAATGGACTTGCTGTCACTTTTATGAGGTCAGTGAGACAGTTCTGGCTTCTGGTGAGCATCCTGAACCCTTCACATATACTCAGTGAATGATTATTATATTCAGAAAAGCACTCCTATACTGGTAACCAAGACAACTCCTATTAAATGAAGTTTTTTCATGAAATAGTGTGCTTTACAAGGCAGAGAAAACGTTTATTTTCAAGGACCAATCCTGTGCCCATTGGTGTCCAGAGGAAAGATTAAGCCCCTGTAGTAGCAGCAGTAAATATTACAGCACCTTTTACATGTAGACTCTTCTGAAAGTGAAAATGATCTTCAGGTTTTTTTTCCTTTGCAGCTGGCCATGACAGTAAAAAATTTTACTCTGGAAAGCAGCTACATTTAAAACACTGTTGGATCTCCAAGTGAGATTTTATTTCTTAATTGTTCTACCACATTTTTAAAAAATAAGTTTTGAATTACCTGTGATACAATTTTTTTATCATAAGATTGGCAGTCAGATGGTTCTATTAGGTTTAAATATTTTTACTAAAACTTTTCATCCAGTAGCTGTGAATTTTAGCAACTGACTTATCAAAGCAACATCAGGAATGCCTGTTTTATGCATAATCTAAACAGTCGTAAACACAGTGAAGTACATCACAGAAATAAAATGTAAGCAATTTTTGCTAGAAGATATTTGATTCTGTTTCCACTTCTGAGATCTGTAAGCAGGAGTAGCTTTACTGGTGTAGAGGGAGATGTTAAAGTCCCACTTGCTCTGGCCAGTGTAGGAGCTCCTGTGTCCAGTGGCTTTGTGCAGCCTTCCTTTCCCCTCCCTCACTAGACTGAGGCTATGGCTGCTGTATCCCTTCTCTCATGTCGAGAGCAGCCTTGAATATGTGATCTCTCTACCTGTGCTAAGAATATTAGAAGGCAATGATTGTGAATGAATTGTGAGCCATGAGTGTTTTGTTTCAGGAGCCTCACTGCTGATGATCAGCATGGGGAAGAGGCAAGTGTGAGAGAGAGATGGTGCTTGATATAAACCTGTGCTTGTGGATGTCCCATCCCTGAAGTGTTCACGGCCGGGTTGGATGGGTCTTTGAGCAGCTTGGTGCAGTGGAAGTTGTCCCTGCCCATAGCAGAGGGATTGGAACTAAATGATCTTAAAAGTCCTTTCCAAGGCAAAGCATTCAATGTTTTTGTGATGCTGATTCTATGATTCTACCAAAACCTGGCAAGGAATGAAAGCAGTGTCTTGTACAGGAACCACAGGAAGAAAATCACTGGGACTTAAATAGAAACACTCTGCCCCAAAATATGGGCCAGGCAGTTTTTTAATGTCTTATCAGAGCCAGTAAATCATTGAAAGAACGTAAAATTTCCCAGTTTTCTGGTTCACCCATTTGTACCATCCATTTGGGTGGTCTTTTCTGAGAGTTTGTGGATCATATTAAAGGTCTCAACTAAACCTGCAAGCTGCATCATCCAGTGACCCACAGAGCCAGGACGTCTCATGCTTTTGCTAGTAGCAGAGCTACTCAGCAGCTAACACTCAGCTAAAGGAAGGACGCACATCTGCCTTTCTCTCCTGTCCCTGAGTGTGCACGTGCACCTCCTCATCTCCACACTGCCTGGAGAATTTGAGGGAGCTGAGGAGGATCTGACTGAAAACCAGCCTAGCAAAAGAAAGAAATGGTTCATCCTCAGACAAATTGCTTTCCTGGACAGACTCAACTTCTGCTTGCACCGAGTCCAGCAGCAAGGCAACAGAGAGGGACGGAACAGCATGGTTGGCAGTGGATGGCTCCTCCAAGGCAGAGGACAGGACCCCAGCAGCCCAGATTCAATTTCACTTCAGCTGCTGTTCTCAAACTGCACTGAAAGATTTGCAGAATTGTAACAGGGCCAAATAAAAGTATAAAGGGCAGAAACTTGGCCCAAAAATCCATTAGCCAGAAAGGATTATTAGGAAAGAAATTTGGATGCTATTTCTGTGGTCTGCAAGTTTTAACTGAAAATTACATAAGTTTTTTTGGCTTGTATAAATCAACTTTTAAAAATATCTTTGATGTTTAAGAAGCTCAGACATGTAATAGCTGGCTCTGGCATTTTGCAAGAAGTTCATAAAAAAGCTTAAGACCATTAGTATTGGTTGTAAACTCATTCTGTAGCCTGAGAGCCATCTGCTTATCTCCAGAGTTCATTGCCTTCCATCTACCTTAATGTTTTGGATGGCTGCCCATCACTGAAGCACATGAGTGCCTTTCCTTCAAACTGCAGTGCCTCCTGGATTCCCTGGCTGCTCTGCAATCTTCTTTTATTAGAGACCATTAGAATAGTTGCACTAGGTCATGTCCAAGATCCATCTAGCCCAGCATCTATCACATTCAGTAGCCAGAAGTGGACATTTAAGAAAAGCATAAGGACAGGACAAACTTCTAATGATACTTCCCTGATTAATCTCATGATGCAACTTTGATATGTTAGAAGGCCAGGGATCATAAGAGTGTACAAAGTGGATCAGAACTTATCCCACTTCTTATAGTGGCAACAGTTTGGCTATGAGAAAATGTGGCTGATTTTGTGACTACTACACATTCTAGCAGCGTTCTAGGAGAATCACATAGCAAGTGGTGAGGAAAAAAATCTTAACAGAACAAGAAAGCTGTCTTGGTAGCAGTTCCACTCTGATTTCACTCCCCATGGAATTCTGCACTGTGTAGGTGATGAAGCATCTAATGGCTGTTGTCCTCAGCTCTGATATGCCTCAGTCAGGGGTTTTGATGCAGCAAAACTTGGTGAATCTGCTGAAACCTCCACACTAGTGACTGGCAGTGCTGCTGCCTGGAGCTGTCCTCCGGTGATTTATAGGCAACATCCTGTACGCAGATCACCGTAGAAGACACATCAGAGGCAGCATCTAACTATCAAAGCTTCCGACTGCACCTCTCAACTCCAAGCTGTTTGATGCACAAATCAAAGTGCAAAGAAACCCATCTGCATTTAAACATTCTGTCTTTCAGGAAGAAGAAGGTCCTGTTCATGACGGGAAGATTGAAATGTGTCCTCTCTCCATCATGCTACAGGATTTGGCCTGGCTCTGCACAGCCCTGCTAGTCCCACTGGCCCTCTGCCTTGTTTCCCTTGGGCACAGCTGCAATAACAGTATCATTCTGGCTCCTCTGTTGTGGCAGAGGGAGGAGGAGGGCTAAACTCTCATGTCTCTGCTCACCAGTTATTTTACTGGTTGCTATAAAATTTCACATGGCCGGTCTGCCAGGTGTACAGGGGTTGTGTGACCCAGGCTGGGAGGGGTGTGCTGATACAGAAAGCCCCACAACCCGTAGGAAGCCTCCATAGCCCAGGAGAATGCAAGCTGCTTTCAAACTTTTAAAACACACCAACTCTCAAAGATGAAAGGGAAAGGTCTGACTGTAATTGTGCCCGCTGCTATACCTACTGTAACAGATTTCCTGTGGAAACACTCACTGGTACTAACAGGTAAAATCTTTACAGGTGAACTTAGAAATAATGATGCAAATAAAAGCATTTACTTTACTAGCCAGGATCAGGTTTTGCAATGCAGATGGATGTGAAATAGAAAAGTTTCTTTCTAAACTTACTCCTTTTTTCTGCTGATTGCTGGATTTTCCCCCAGACTCGGGCCCATGAAGCTCACTGGCAAATAGATCCTTTCAGAGAGCCCAGATGGGCAGTAAAGGGATGACTTGAGAAAAGGTTTCCAAAAGCTATTCTCAAGGCACCTAACATGTAGCAGCTAAAAGAAGGACAATAACATGTGCAAGCCACTCTTAATCCAAATCCCAGTAATGGAGTTACACGATAGGCTGCTGCCTCTTGCCTCTTAATTTATGAAGGATCAAGTGGTATTAGAGCCAGTCTGCTATGCATCATAAAGTGCTCATCACAGCATGTCAGCATGTAAAAAAATGCCTCACACTCCACAGAGAATAGGGAATAAATTCATCATGTCTCTTTAACTTGATATTCAAGGAAGCTGATCAGCATGACCCTGTCTGAAGAAAGTTGTTTATGCTCAAAGAAATGGTGTGTGACTTACATGAAATGGTCTAAATATGGATTCTGGACAAAACAGAGTTTCATTAAACTAATGGAGCAGTTATGTTCATTGTGTGAAAATGCACTTTTCATTTTAACTCTAAGGCAACACTACTCATTATTTTTATCTGTTCAGTAAACGGTACTGCCATGCACTGTGGACAGCATTCTGTGTTTGCAGGACTGATCTCATAAATAGTTCTTTTCCAGATATTTTCCATGATAATGCTATAGATGCAAAGACCACAAAAAGTCTTAAGTTTTTTATAAGACTAAAAAGGTCTAAAAACTTATAAATATTTTATTCCAAGTCTGCCAAAGGAAAAAGTCAAATAGATAATTTTAAGCACCTGCCTTTGCTTAAAGGATGTGAAAATAAATTTTACAAGTTATTTCAGCTTGTCCAGAAGTTGCTCCCATAAATACTCTTCAGAAATTCTGTTCATGGAGTAGTGATAAAGATGCCAAGTTTACTCATCTGGAATTTATCAAATAAAATCTCATCCTACATTTAGACAATCACTTTCAGTCTCATCCATTTAAAGTTAGGTGTCTGCATCTGTGTTTAGGTTCCCACATAAAACTGACTGGATTTTCAGTGCTTACTGTCCACAGACAATGCAAATGCTCGGTAGTCTTCAAAATCTGCAACTCTTTTATTGCTCTATATATGAGCCATTAGTTCAAATGTTGGCTGCAGAGGATAAGGAAGCTCTTGAGCATGTGAGAAAGGGTTGGAGCGGTTGATAAAAAAGCAGAGAATGCTCTTATACCATCCAAGGTTACACCATTCCTCTATCTTCCTCCAGTTTTCATATAAATTGCCATCTTCTGTCCTTTATTTTGACTAATGGCCAAAAGGAGATTACTTTTTTTACAAGTGTCTTTTTTTTTGGGCTGCCACACCTTGACCTCCTTTATCTCATCTTCAGTGTCTCTACCCTATATTTGTTCATCTTCCTCAAAACTCCACTGCTTTTCTTGGTGCTCTCAGGAAGGCACAGCAGAAATACTTCTTACTAGGAGTTCCAGCATCTGCATATTGTCCTTATAAAGTCAGCCGAAGTTTGGAAATATTTGGTGTCAGGCAGTGCTGGAGCAGAGTATTCTGTACTTCTATAAACAAAGGCTATGTCACCTTCTTCTTCCATTCTCCCTCTACACAAGTCTGTGCTAAACACATGAGAGAGACAGGGGGGTTTTGTTCAAAGAGCTTAATAATGCTGACTTCTAGGTAAAAATGTCAGACGCGTGAGTCACCAGCCCAGAGGACAAGCACAAGACAGAAGAGTAGTCTCCATTTGGGGAATATTTAAAGGAAATTACTTTTCTGAAAGACGATTTGAAAAAGAGAAGTTGTCTATCTGTGAAAGCAGGGAGCTGTCCTCTGAGTGAAGATGTGTGCGCAGCCCCCTTTTGTATTCACGGTAAACGGTGACCTTACTGAACAGGTATTGGACAGAATGAATTTTGCTTAATATTAGACCCTCTTCTGAGCACTAAGTGAAGGAGTTAGGCTGACCTGGACATCTGCCTGCCTCAGTTAATGGAGAAAGACACGTGCCTTCAGGGTGATTCACATTGCACAGTGTCTCTCTTAATAATTAAGAAAGAGGCCTACATGTGGGTGGTAGGGAAACTGTGTCCAGGCTTATGATAGTATTCTCCACAGATACTTCAGAATTCCTTATTCTTGAAGGACCCTATACTAATACTATCTATAAACTGCAGTGAATGTAACTGCCTCAGCACACTGCCTACTTCTGCTAGATAAACATTTCTTGTGGGATAAGATCATTTATCTGAGGAATAAAAATTTCGTTTAGTAACTATTATAGTTACTGTGGTTGCAGTATCATGAGATCACCCACATGAAGAAAATGTTTATTGGATTGTTTGAGTGATTGCTTCCTTTCCTGTGTTTTTGGCAAAGCTTTTGGGCAGTGGAAGAAGTAAATGGACCAAAAAAGTCTTATTCACCTCCCCACCCACATTGTCAGCCATGATTATATCTGCCATGATATAATAACACGTGTTTAAACATTCTGTAAGTTAGGAAGAATTTTAATGGGTGATAATAGTGGAAGCTTATAGTGCAGCTTGTGACTAATTTTGCAGTGGTTATGGAAAGTGTAGTAGATGGCTCAGGGAACCAAGTGTGGGCTCTGGAGTATTTCACCAACCAACAAAAAATAGCAGTGGTTTGCTGTCCAGTAACTCTATAGCAGTTTATCTGCTGTAGTTTCTCTTCTACTGTGAGTGACCAAAGAGCGCAGCCGTATCAATCCACCTGGTAGGGGAGGCAAAAGGCTGGACATAGGAAGTCAGCCTTCCCACAGAGCAGGTGCCTGGTGAGAGTTTGATCTTGCTGGGGCTCTGGGAGGATTGATGGCTTTGTTGAAGAGGTGGGTAAAATTTATGCAGTACTAAGAAGGTATGAAAAGCTGTAAGAATGTTGCCTTTGTTGTTTTGGATATGCTAGTGAAATCTAGAAGACCATGAATCCTGCTGGTAATCTTATATCTTTATTTGCAAGTAAAGCTCAGCTTTCAACAGCATCCTCAGTAGAAAAATATTTATTTAGTCCATAACAAGAGACATTGCTATTTGCTCTTCTCACTAATCGTACAGATCTGGTTATAAGAGGAAACCTTTCCATGATATCCATCGTACTGTTATTTGAACTAATTTTAGAACTGCTCCTCAGTTACAACTTGGCTTTCTTTTCTTTTTCCATTCAATTAAGAAATGTCTGAAGTCCAGCCCTCACTCCTCTGCATCACTGATTGGCAAAAATCCCTTGCACGGAAAGGAGCTCCCCTGATTCTGAGCGCCTTGCCCAGGGAACAAGGGATGGGGTATCACTGTGGCTGTTGCAGCTGGACCCTTGGCTGCGGGCTGCCTGTCTGCTGTGCTGAACAGCACTGGAGATGTGGTGCTGGAGGACTGGCTGTGTGTCGGGAGATCTCCCTCTCTCCCGTGTAGCAGAGGTTCTTGGAGAAGATTCATGGGCAAGTGGCCCATCTGATGAAGTCTAGACACCCAGGATGTGTCACGTATCCCTCTGCACTTCCTTCAAAGTCAGGGAAGAGGAATAGGTCTTCTGAGTCATCTGCAGAGGAATTTGTTCTCTTCCAAGTACTAGGCAGCACGCTTCTGGCAAGTAGGTGGTATCTTAAACTACTAATATCACCACTTAGAGTCAGTGAAACCAATATCCCATGTACGTACCTGCAAGGTGGATTTTGTGCCCTGAACCAGAAAATTCACATAATTCAAGTCTAGATGACAATGACCAAACATGCAGTTTGTTGGAATGCTGCATTGTATGTCTACATACACATCATGCTATTACATGTGCTTTTATTGGTCTTCAGGGGTCAACTGACCAGTTCTGGCAAGGTGGCTGGGGACATGGAAAGCAGCTGCAAAGAAGGCAGATGTTGTGTGACAGGGTGCTACTGGTGTTTATCTGAATTTTGTTTTACAACAAAATCTGTAGAAGTCACATGCCTCAGATCTCCTGGAGGCATACGAGTTCCAGCAGCTCAAGAGTATTTTGTAAGAATATATCTCTTTAAATGATAGACTTCTTTTTCTGCTGCTTTGAAGTTATATTTGGGCAAGAGAAGAAGAAGGCTACTTGTAGCGAATTAGAAATCCACTCTAGCTGTTGTCAGTGGGATCCTAAGCCTGTGTACTGAAAAGCTATCTAGTGCTTCCTTTCCCACTTTACAATTAGATGTCCTTGATGTGACCTTGAGTCCTGTGGTGTTGACAGAAGTCCTTGTCTAACATCTTTTGATCCACGTCCGTGGGTGGAAGATGTTGGAAGGTATGTCTGTATGAGGGAATGGAGCACAGTTCTGAGATTCCACAGCTGCTGGGGACACTCCAAAGCCATATAGACTTAGCAGTTCAGGTCCCAAATCATGCAGACTGAAGTCATGCAACCATGCATCTGAAACAAGGTTTGTGAAATTGGGTGCAGTGCCACGTGCACACAGACTGCTTTGGGACCTGAGCCATATAATATCCACTTACCTGCCTTCCACCTTTGTACCACTTCTGTGAAGAAAATTAATTCTTCCAGCTGAAACCAGGACAGGTTTACATTAAGGGGTTCTCTCTAGTCATCTCTAGCTCCTTTAAGGCTCTCTTTGAAATTTTTTTCATGCTTATGCAGCAGGGAACATCCCTAACAGACTGGATTATCTGGCATTCAGTGCCAGTGAAAAAGCAGAGTGTGACCCTCACGTGAGTGGTCACATGGTGATCATTCACCTCACTAATGAGAAGGAGAACGTTCCCCCTAATCTGCTCCGTGTTTTCCAGTCCCTCCTAGTCACCTCCTTTTCTACATTACACAAGAACAGGATTATGACTGAGAGTAACTTTTCCTTGTGGAAAAGAGAAAAATCTAGAACCAGTCTATAAATAGCTGAAATCTGACTGCACTCATGAAAATAGGCTTCATGTGTACATTTATATACTTTTATGTACATATATTTATATATGTATACACACACACACCCGCCTCAGGCTCTTTCTCAGTAACACTTAGTAATAATTTCCATATAAACCACAGGCAAGTCCACATGACTAATGAGAAACCTTTATGATAGGAGTGCACAGATATCTGTGACATTAAGCTTGACATCTTTGATCTTGGTCCCAAACTTACACGATGAGTGAGATAAGCCACTATATAGCCATTATATAGTGGTTGAGGATGACAGCCAGTCAGTCCAATACTGAGTTTGTTACAGCTGAGTTAAAACACAGCTTGGAAGCAGGTGGATAGAAACCACGAAAAAACTTCACAAGAATGGAGGTGAGGATCTGGAAGAAAATGAGGGAGAAAACTCCCATACTTAGGAAGCTGCTGCTAGAAGTTTAAAAAGGTAGGGACTTTTCTAGGGGTGTGAAAGTCATTTGAGATGAGTTCTCGCTCACATAGAGGCCTCATTGTGATCCCTCCTAATGTTCTCACGCTATTGCCTACTAAGGAAAGACTCAGACATAAGGAGCACAGCCTTTCCTGTCTTTCATTAGACCAAATTGTTTATTTGGTTTTTTTTTTTTTGGTTTTTTTTTTTTCTGAAAATTTCTCTGTCCATGCCCAGAAAAACCTGCTGAAATTTCTAGGAAGTGTGAGCACTTTGTAGGACAGCTGCCTACAGGCATGACAGTACAAGGAGAGCCTGCCAGTTTTTATTTCTAGAAAGATCCTTCTAGCTACTGTTGTCATTGTTGTTCTCCTGTCTTTGACAGCAAGGGCAAATATGACCACGGTTCTGACTCCTGGGCACAGAGCAGTCTGCCTGCATCCCCACACTCCAGTGGCTTCATGCCATTAACCTAATTGTATCAGACATTGGAACCAGTGAAGCCTTTAACTTATATCCCTGGCTGGTAAAACGACATTAAACTTTGTAAAACTCAGCAATCCAAAAAAGTTTTCTGCAGACACTTTCATTAGTAATTAGATTAAGGAGCAGATTGTGAATCTACTGAATTAGTGCATGTCTAGGCAGCAGCTGGCTTATAAATAGATGAAAAAAATTAAGCAATTCAGCCCATTAAATGAATGTTCACGACTGTGTTATAACTACAGATTAAAATAAAACTTAAATTAATTATGAATTAAAGTTGTAGTCGTCAGACTGGCATTCTCACCTCTTCACATATAGTGGCTTCCACTCTGTGGATTTTCCACTTGCAAAATCTCAGACATCTGCAAATTACAGGAAACTGAAAATGATTAGAACGACAAAAAGGTGCTCTTTATAGAAGCTCACTACATATTTATTATTTACAGTTTTCCATTCAATAAACACAATTCCTGCCACAAAAGGCAGTGATGAAATAGTGACATCATCCGTCAATCAGTACTGATACTGTTGCAAATGAGCCTTTTGCTTTTTCCTGCAAATGGCTTTCACAGTAAATGGCACTTCTTATAGAGATGCTGGCAATCTGAAGGGCATTTAGTTCAGAAATTAATTCAGAGTGTTTTCTGACAGCGCACCTACTCATGATTCCTATCAGTTGGTGCTTTGTGTTTTCTTTTTTTTTTTCCATTCAGCTATAGCTTCTTTCTTTTCTTGTTACCATATAATGTATGTATACAAACTGGATATTATTAGTTCAGACTGTTGTCCTGTGGTGCTCAAGTTGAGGCAAGCTTAACCAGAAGCTTCAGCTGGTGCAGAACCATGCTGTAGCCCATGTTATTTGCTCCACAAGGAATGAATGAGAACGTGTATGTGAAGACACCATGCCTAAGTCCAAGATTTTTCATCCATTTTGGTTACAATAATGTCCAGTGTTATCTGTGGTTACACAAAATGAACAATTTTCCAGGACAAGCAATGTTTTTGGAGTGTCTTAGATATACTACCTGTAAACTTTAAGTAGTTTATCCCCTGAGAGAACAACTGTATGGTGTGGAACAGCTCATACACATAAGGTGTTCTCCTTCTTGTAATAAGCAACAGTATTGCATATTAAAATGCCACTGCTTCACAGAGATGGTACTTCTCCCCCTTCTGCCCCAATCCTCAAAAAAGATAACCAATAAAACCAAGCAGGAGAAAAGATTGACTTAAATGAACAGAAGGGATTAATGACATCTAGAGTAATGACGGCACAATTCTAATCCCAAGCAGAGCTCTAGAGAAAATAGTTGCTTGGGAGGCCCATGAGAGTGTTGGTTCTGCTCTCTGTGTTACACAAAACTCATTTACAATACGAAATTCCCCGGTATTTTATAATTAAAATAAATCCATAGAGGTTTTTCCTAACCTGTACTGATCTCTGCCAGTGTGTACCAAATCCTTGGCTCCGGTGAATGGGAGTAAATCCCTTGAATTATCTTATCTATACCAGCTCAGAGCCTAGCCTTTGAGAGCTGTGCCTGGGCAGTTGGATGGAACAGTCCCATGGCCCCATGCAATCATGACTAGCTTGTGACGGTCCACACTGGCTACGTGCTTTTTGGCAGTTTTGGCTTGTATCCTCTAGTCCTCCACTGAACATCAAACATCACAATTTGGGCAAGAGCATCGTCTTTCCAGCTGGCACAAAAGGCAAATCCAGATATTCTGGGGGAAAAAAAGATAATTTATTTAGGTAGATGTAATCCATGCTGTCTGTTGCCCTCAGAGCCGGGGGCCTGACCTTTCCCTATCTGATGTTCCTGCACAGACGTAGCCTCACACGCCACTGGTGGCCACGCATAACATCTGACCTAAACTGTTCTGAGTTTAGCGGCGCTACAGAAACCACAGCTGCGGTACTGTGCGTGGGAACAGTCGGAGATATGCAGCAAGATTACATCAGATACCTGCACTTTTATTAAAAAAAGTAATTGAAGAGCAAGAAACAAGGAGCTTTCTGCAGGCTTATAAAAGTAAAGGACTAACGATTCATGAGCATCAGAAAGTCTTTTCACAAACAGTCTTTAGACTCTCTGAGCAAATTTCTATAAACTGTGTTTTCTGTTTGCTTTGTCTAAGTATTGAAATGAATTTGCTGTTCCTAAAGCAGTGGAGTTCTCAGCCTCTGACTTGGCATTAGGGAGCAGGAATATCTCCCATTGATCTCACACAGCCAACATGAGTTTTCTGCAAAAACAAATTCTGAATTCATAATTGTGAATATTCAGCACTTCATGTCCCATTACTGAGACCTACTTCCTCAGTCAGAGAGTGTTCCCATGAGAGCCATGTGTCCTCAGCACCTTGAATCCGTAACACAAAAATTCACATTGAGCTGCTCGGAAATAAGATATAAAAAAATATTCATTCATAAGAAACATTTGGTGAGTAATTTCTTATAGCAACAATTGAAAACGCACTCTTTATTTATGTGGTGCTTGCAGCCAGAAATGTTGTGGGAAATTTGGAATACATAGCTCCTGTTTGTGTTATGTCCTGGGACCTCAGGGCTGCCCTGGGGGCCTCAGTGCAAGCCCAGCTATAAACCACCAGGGATCACCTTCTGTGCTGAGACTGGAGAGAAGCAGTGATTTAGTTCTCTTCCCTTTGTTTATCCACAGCCAATCCTATCTGGCATCGTATCACCTGTACAGATACAACTGTAGTAATCTCTACAGTTTTGTCTAAGAAACCACCACACCTGGGAGGTCTATACAGTTTTATATCTTCCGTGTACCAGCCAATGAGCTACAGAAACGCCTGAGCCCAGCCAATATCGTTATTTCAATGTCTACTTGGTGCAGGTAAAACACCACGTCACTGAGAAGCTTCGCGTGTGCAATCGTACGGTCCGGAGTCTAACGCGGTAACTCTGGAGGTCAAGGCTTCCATCTAGTGGTAAAACTAAAAGGTGCAAAAGGAGCAGATCATTGGAATGAGCATTGCTGAGGTCCCCGTGAGCATCCTCGTTCTTGTTCCAAACCACGGCTGACTGAGGAGAAGAGAATGACAATAAAAAAAGCCAGGCAACCACCCAGCATCTCGAAAGTTTGGGACAAGCAGTTTAATTCACCCAAGAAGGGAACACGGGGTTCTCTGGGGTGGGTGCTGTCTTTTACTGAAAGCCAGGCAGGACATTCTGTAGATGTTCTGGCAGTAGTAGAGGTACTGCATGAGCTGTGAGCCGACCCACAGGCTCAGGCACGGCAGAAAGCAAAGCCTGGTCTCTGCACAGTGGCCTGGATTTTCAGGTTTCCTTTTTCAGAAAAAAAATAGTGTCTGTCATGCACAGTGAGGAGAGCAACATAATCACTTCTGCAAGGCTATGCCGGTGAAATGGAAAAAATAGAGCACTTCTTGGAAAACATAATGACATTAAAGGCTCCACAACAGCAGTGAACTTTGCAAAGAAAGAGGTCTGTGACCTTGTGAAGGTTGGTTTTGTGAGAGTAACCTATTTCCCCCCCAAAACCACCTCAATTTCCCCCCAAAAACCCCACCCAACCACCACAGAACAATTTTTGATATCCACAGGCACACATCCAAGCAAACTGTGAAGAAATCTAAGTGCATATTTCATAAGCACATCAATAACCATAACCATATTCACTATGCAAAAAATGAAGAACAGTGACACTTGAGTGATAAAAGATGGTGTTCTGCATACTGTTGAAGTCCATAAGGTGAACTGAAGTGAATTAAATTGAAATATCAACTCAGTTTCTGCTGCCTCATGTTTTCAGACAACTGGATTTATTTTTATGCAGGGAGAATTATGGATGATAGATTGCAGTTTATTTCCACTGCAGCAAAATCTTCTGGATGTTCCTGTTGTAGCTGCTCAGCCCCAGTGAATGTGTTGAAGATCCTCCATGACATCCTTGCTGAGTGTGTTTTGACTCAGAGATGCAGTGACCTTTGGTTGCTGCCAGCTCTGGCCTCTATTTGATCTGTAACTTTGGCCTGTGCGTTTCTGTAACTACCAGTTTCCTGGAGATGCTTTTTCTGAATAATGGTTTTAGAAAAAAATCACAAGAGGAATGCTGGCTGCCTCAGTCCTTGCCATTCTGACTGTCCCTTTCATTTTGCGCCGATGCTCAGATTACAGGCCTGTAAGACTCAGCTGTTCCTGCTCACCAGAGTTCACATAAACATTTCCTTCTGTTTCAGTTAACCTAGTTTCATTCCCTCCTGCCTGACCTGGAGGTCCCAGAGAAAAATATAGTTAGCACCTCTGCGTTTTGCCCACCTTGGGTCAAAGGCACGTGTTCTGCCACATTTCAGGGCACAGGCATAAAAAATCCCCATGTTCCTTTGAGCACAGACTAAGCTGACTTGCAAGCTTTGTGAATTTAATGTGTAGCTTAGCCTGGAAAGTGTCATTCGGTTTTGCAGATTACTGCAAACACCTTGCCAAGCTGCAAACTCATTTCACCATACATGCTCACCTGTGCCTGTATCTCAGTGTTTTTTCTGACCTGTCTGAAGTCTCACCCAGGTACATTTGCTGAGACTTTCCAGGTTGTTTCAACAATATGAGTAGATAACAGTTCATTTTTTTTGTCTTACTTTCTTCAGTATTATTGGTGAGCCATCTCAAATGTGAACCCACTGCAAACTATATCTACACCAGGAGCACCTCGAGTGTCCACTTTTGCAAGTTGCCAAAGGGCTTCATGCTGGCTTTTTGAATCTAGATGCCCAAGAAGCAGCTACCCTGTGCCCAACTGGCTGGCAGTGGGTCTCTGCAGCTTCTGTGCAGCCAGTGCTTTAGTATGATATTTTCCCCCTCATATTTAGATCCCACATCATAGGTCAGCTACTATGGAAGATGGTGTTAATTGACTGAAAATTCCTCAGAGGATCTAAATGAACTCGCTTTGCCCCTGCACATAGTCACACCTGTGTGCATGATTTGACTGTTCACAATGAGAATAGGGGAAATGCTTTTTGAAGTTCAGCTTGAAAGTGGTAGGCAAGGCTGGGTAGCCACCTATTCTTCTCTTTCCCCAATCCTTTGAATGTGTCTTGCTCAATGTAGAGTGGCAGAGCTGTGTTACAAGGGCAGTGGAAGGTTGGGGAGGTGGGAAGTGAGTAGAGGCAGAAGATCAAATTATCCAAGGTTAAAGAATTCATGTTTACCAGCAACCACATTTTATGCTAAAGCTAGCAAATAAGAAATAACAACATGGAATCTGATTTCTCCTGGTTCTTTACTGACCACTCAGAGAGAGGCAACAAAAACTGCTCCTACCAAACCTGGTTAATCATTATCCTGCCTGGTTTGGGTTGCTTCTCTTCAGGGAGCTACATATTATCAGTAAAACCGTTTCCATTCTCACAGTGCGTGGAATGATGTCAGCAGTTGTTGGAGCAGCCAGCTGGTGATGTACGCTCATGGTAGTGATGGTGTTGTAGGATTCAGTTCTTGTAGGGTGTCATTGCAGGTGTAGCTACTACCTGCTGAAAGGGCCCTGACTGGCTCCTTGTATTCCGTAGCATGACCAAAGTTGCTTCACTTGGAAAGTGCTTCTGCAGGTGCTGAAGGAGATGCACTAGGAGATGTGTTGAAGAAACTTACAGCAAAGATATAGCCCCATTTTATTAATTATGTTGTGGCAGCAGGGGCAGGGACAGGGCAGGGCCACTGTGCTTCAGGCTATATACAGATGTATTTTTCCGTAGAGACATTGTGACATCACCAGCAAAAATGTTAACATGCAAAACCCCCACTATTGGTAAGTGCTCAAGATTTATTTCTTCTGTCATCCTGTCTTTTCATCCTCCCTAGTGCTCAAATGATACCTCACTTGTACTAAACCTCTCTTTGTCAGATATTCCAGCCAAACTGCTCCTTCTTTGCTTCTCCACTTAAACTAGCTTTGCCCTATTTCACTAGGTTAGCAGAGCAGGAAGGAGATAAGAATGGAAAGTAGAGATCCAAGAGTGCCTATGAAAAAGTCTGTAGGTGTTGTGAGTAGGCCTTCCCTGGGAATGACTGATAGAGTCTGGCAGCCCTGTGACTTACCAAAAGATACACTGTCCCCTTTCATAAATCCTCCTATGGACATCCTTTGTGGGAAGGATAATAGTGTATTCGAATTTAACTGGAATGGGAAACAGATGATCCAGCTAAAGATCAAGACAGACAGGTCATTTAAATGTTTGCTTTCTATAAACCAATTTGAAGAACCGCTGCTTACAACCTCCGTTCCTCATTGAGCTATCATGAAGGAATCTTGGCTATTTATCACATTTGCCTGCCAAAGACTTTATCAATGGGTGATGGATGTGACAGGCAACAAGCTGGACATCACAATAATTCTTCAGCCATCTTGGGAACAAAGGACTCAAGAGGCGAGACAATATCTAATTCAACAAAGACTAACAAAGCTCTGAAAGGTCTAACAGAGTTTCCACTAAAAGGACATGAATTCTTCCAAAGAAACAAGCAAGGCCAACTGGTTGTTCCCTTGACCCCGTGTGACAGAAGACAAGACAAAGTTCCCTTGTCAAGCTTGTCACAGAGATGGAGTTTTTAATGATAGCAGGGTTGTTTGAGGAAACAAAAGGAAGGGGGAGGCTAGATACAACAGGGGATAAGTGTGGTAACCTCTCACCCTCTGAAAAGGCTGCCAAACAACAGCTGTAGACACAGGTCTGAAGCAGGGTGTGTTTCACTAGCGTTCACCTTATTGCTTCGTCACACAATGTACACAAAACTTTTCCCAGCAGTGATGATGATGATGATGATGATGATAATAATAATAATAATGATAATAATCTTTTAAAATATTGATATCTCATTTGTGTAATCATCTCCCATGCATATCACTGCACATGAATTGGCATTTCTTTATTTTCTCAGGCCTGGTAGGAGTGCAGTAACTGCTTTTGTTGGTCACAGGCTGTGCTTATGCTGCAACAAAACCTGTTCAATGAATGAAATTTTTCATGTGGTGAAAATTTATGGAGAGTATACGTGTTCTAAGTCAAATGGTAATATGTGGATTAAAATTTAGGTTAGATGGAAAGATGATATTGCAGATTTACAAAAAATTCTATTCATCTTCTGATAGGAGAGTCAATGTTCTGACTCAGCCGGTTTGTCAGGTCAGTGTTATCTGACATGGCTCAAGCATGTGTACTTAAAAATCAAGATAGACACATGGGCAATGCAGAGAGATTTCACTGCATTTTCATCTGAATCAGCTCAAATGAAAATCTTTGTCTTCATTCCTGAGACACTGACTTCTCCAATTTAATGCCTCGAAGAAGCAGTCATATATGTTTGAAATGCATGGTATCAGAATTGATCTCTTTTCCCATACTTTGAGAACTTCCCAAAAGAGGAAGAATATCAAGCAGCTCCTGATTGCAGTTTTGGGAAGGCACAACAGACTGTTACCTCTGTGGGCTGAAAGAGAAGAAATAACCATTCTTGAGGATTCTTCTTTGCTTTATAACAAGGTCAGTACTTCTTCCATCTTCCCTCTTAGACAGTGAAAGGTGGGAACCTGTAGTATTGCACCTCTGATAGTGGGTGTTTCTTGCCACCCTCCAAAAGCACTGACAATCAGCACCTAATTTTGGATTTGGGAATGTACCACCGGCTCATGTTTTCAAGTATGCGTGATCTTTGAAACACTAAGTGTCATAACAGCTACCATATGCAGGTAGGATGCTAATATTTTTAGAACTGAGCTGCGGTCTCAGCATTCTTTCATTTGTTTTCTTTCTCTTAAATATTTAAGAGGTTTTGTGTATGTGTGTGTGTGCGTCTTTGCAGAATTTCAAGGGAATATATGAAATAGTCAGCAACTAGGGAGCAAAGTATTGATACTTGCTGTAATGAATTGTTTGCTCTATTTTCCTCTCTGTTGGACTCTCTCAATTACCTCTGTCCAAACAATGTACTTTTTATGTGGCTATATAGACATGGCAGAGTTCAACAGAGACTGACAGCTGCACTCTAATTTCTGAACTATCTGATATAACGCAAGTCTCGATAACTTTACTTATAATAACTAATAACTCACATATTTTATGCATGGAATCTTTTCTTTAAAAACAAAGGAAGTGGTTTTGCTTTTATTTTTAAAATATAATAAAATGTATTATCCTAACTGATATGATACAACAGGTTGATAAAACTTTATGGTAGAAAAAGAATACGTTTTCATCTACAGTTTGTCAAAGGTTTTCTTCTTTGAAGTCAGAACCTTGTTTCAAGGATGATTTCACATTCTTTTGTATCAGTCATGATGAAATGTAACTATCAAGTGGATAGATTTGTATGAATGTTGTCACGATACTTGAGAGATAAAAATGCATTTTGACAAATAACTTATTGATAAAAATACTTAAGTATATTTATCTATAAATTTGATTTTATGGAATTTTGTTCAACTGTGTAGTTAGTTTAGTTAAACAAAGCACATATATTGGATTCTCCAACTTGATTTTCCTATCCAGTCCTGACGGATCAGGAGCTGACAGAATGCCAGGGCTGGATAAAAAAATCACTTTTGGGAGTTCTTGGGTATTGTTGAATGGAACTTAGATCACACTCATGTAGCTACAAAGAAAACAGACTTGTTGAGAGGAGTAATAGGAAAAAAAGTGACTTTAAACAAAAAACACTGAGTAAATGGAGCCAGATTCAAGTAGCCAAATGAACAAGCAAGGTGTGAGCATTGCCTTGTCAAAGTCAGTAATCTTAGATGCCATTAAATATTTAGTGTGGTCTATTTGATTAGTGTGGTCTATTTGATCTGCTTCTCACAAGACCTTTCTTTGGGAGGTCTTTATTTATGATTTTATAGCTGTCCATGAATTTGGAACTTTGAATTAAGAGAATTAAATTTTCTTCTTCAGCCATACTTGGCATTTGATGAGTGTCTGTGCAGAAGGAAATAATTCTTGAATAAGACACTCATTTTTAATTACCAGCTGTCTTAGATAACAGTAGCATCTTCAGTCCACAGCAGTAGCTCTGGGGAAGAGACCTGTGATCTGTGGTGGTGGCTGAATTATAATTGCCCTGTTATTTACTTAAAAAGGGACACTTACAGGTATGTGGGAAACAGAGTTTGACTTTAAATAAATTATGAACTACTCCGGAAACATGCTTCAATGCAAATGCCTTATAGGAAAATATCTTAAAAAGACATTTCTGAGGGCATTTCTCTTCTTAGAAAACAAAGTAGAGTATATCCATTATTTCATCCTTTAAATTTTTAAATCCATGGAGCTATTTCAATTATGGTAGATTCTCTGAAGAAAACAAATTAATATTAATTTTTACAATAGGAGAGAAGGCTTGTCTCACTGCCCGTAACCAAAGCATGGAAAAAAATATTCATGTCTGAAATAATTGTAAATGACCCTTTATGATTTCAAATGAAATTCTATTATATAATGCAGTTACTGTATTGTTTCATGCATTTATTAATATTTCCTTATTTTAACAACACCATGAACAATGGGAATGACACATATGTTGGCACAGAATGAATGTGACCCAGCAAGCTTTTTAAAAAATTGGGAATGAACATGTTTGAAATTGAGAACTCTCTTTAGAGCCTGAAAGCTTTTCTTTTAAGTTAGTGTGATGTCAGCATATGTTTTCAGTATTTAGTTGAAGCAGGGTAGGAAAAGCTACGGCCCATATGAAATGTTATCAAATCCCAGTGTATATCATCAGATTTACTCTTCACAGATGTACCTTTTCCCGTGGTTTCATCAACAGAACCTTGGTGGGGGATTTTGGTTGACTGGTTGGTTCTGGTTTTTCTTTACCCTGCAGCTCTTTATAAGCCCAGGTGAGCTTATAAATCAATCTGCTATTGAAAGGCAATGTCTGATACTGCAAGCAGTTTCTCAGTGGAGTTCCCAATGACCCTATTGATTCAAGCCTTTGTCAATATTTTGTTGATTTCTCCCTGATTTTCTTGATTTACAGGTTTTCTGACTAAGAGGTCACTTAGAGTTCCTCTCTGAGGCTCACTGGTATTGGATCATGTCTATGAACAAAGACCAGTATCCCACATAACAAATCTAAGTAAATTTTCATTAGGGTTATTCTGGAAAAATCTCATTTTTTTAACTTAGTAAACAAGTTGCCTGGAATGGCTGTGACAGATATTTACCTCACCCACTCAGCACAGTACATTAAAACCCCCTTACAGCCTTTTGCTCTGAAAATGAAATCAATATGTAGATGGAATTATTATTATCTTTATTATTCTGTGTTAGTATTGACGACCCAAAACTTTATCCATCTCAGACAGGTAATTGTGGGGAGAAAGCTCATATTTTTTTCATAATTCTAATGATCTACGCTAGCATAAGTCAATTTAATCTATTACCTTGCTGGGGGACTGAGTAGACCTTTGGAGAGAATCGATAATGGAATACCTCCATGCAAGTACTAGATACCAAGAAGCTGAATGTATTTCAGAACAATCTCTTGGCTGCTTTCAGCTGCAATGAGAATTGCTAATATTAGAAGGCAGAAAAAGTGGCAAAACCTAGTTTGCCTCAATTCTTAGTTGTTATAAGGACATTTCAACTTTAGCTATAAATAAAAAGAACAAAGTGCACATTTTAAGATAGTTGTGGTGTATGTTTAGCATCCAGTTTATCAGAGCTCCTAAAGCAATAGGCACAAATTTACATTACGACCTATCTTTCCTGTTGAGATCCTACAGATCTTAGGATGCTTAAGCCTTCAATTAGCACTTCCAGAGGCTTTAGAAGAAATTTGCTCAGTGGTGTTTGCAGGGTGATATCAATTTGACTTCCAAATAATTATTTTCCTCAAGCAGTCGGTGCTTGGGCAGGATCACTAATGAAAACTCTTTTGAACATGGCAAATCTGGGCATCTCTGCTTGCTTTTAAATAGTTGTTGATTGCCTCAGGTCACTATCTGCTTATCTCTGAAGCATGCGTCATGTTGTCACATAAGTCACAAATACTAGCCATGCTTGGATATGCCAATAATAGTCAAAGGTTCTCAGTACTTTCGGCCAAAAATCAGTCATCAAACCTGCTGTATAAAATGTTCTTGCATCAATCTAGGAGAAGAACTAATGTGTAAAGATACAAATCCTTAGGTTTCTGTCTGCAATATTTTACCAGAGGAGTACTTTGGAAGAGTGTTTTATTTTACAGCATCCCTTACACAGGGCATCTTTGTATTGAGTGTAACAGAGCCCGACACCTGAATCCACTTGGTTCCTGGCAGCGCTGTGGTATCAGGTAGCTGTAGCCATCTCCTGGTTACTGCCGGGTGAAACCCAGAGCGACTTCTTTCAGCAGCTGAACTCCGCTCGACAGAAACTATTCTTGCCCACCCAGACTTTCGTCCCTGTGGAGGCTGATCCCAGCAAGCTCTCCCCGAGCAGCATCCCGCGGCGGCCGGCGGATGCTCGGCGGCGGGCGAGAGCGGATCAGCACCACGGCCAGCGCCCCGCGCCCCACGGCCGCCCGCACTCGGCGCCCAGGAGAACCCAGGAGCACGCAGGAATCGTGGGAGAGGGAATTCCTGCCTCCATGCTGATGCTTTTTATGGGGACCAGACGCCAAACAAAACGTCAAAGCATGATATTTGACCTCCTTAACTATATTTTAAACAGAGGAAAGGACAAAGCTCTTTCACTGACACAAATGGAATAGAAAAGACATTTCTGCATTACCATCATGCTCCTCACAGTGTGTTAGACTGAAAAAAATTAGTGCAGCCATAGGCTTCTTTTTTCTCCTCATTACAGTAACTGGCAGAATTTTTGTCTGCTTAGGGCAAAGGTAACAGCTGCTGATTACCAGATCTAGTGTTAAATTAAGGAGCTGAAAGAGGAAAATTATAAAGGGGAGGAAGTGACACATTATGTTCAAAAAGATCCATTCTATATTTCACCCCAACTCCCAGCAAAGAAACGTGACAGATGACATCCCTTACTGTGATGGCTCGGGTTCTGCAGTGAGACTGATCCGCAGCACTTCTATGTACATCCTTGCAGGTGAGCAGGAAAAAGTTAGTGAACCACTAAAAAAATGCAGAAGTACAAGCAGCATTGACTCTTGCTTTCAGCCAAAAGAGGAAGACAGTGACTGGATGTTCTCTAAGACTCAAGACTGCTTGAAGTACCTACAGGATCTGCTAGCCTTGAGGAAAAAATATCTTGACAGCATCAATAACTTGAAATCCATTCATATGGCTGCAGATTCTCCAGCGTCCACAAAATCATCCAAAACCGGAAAAAAGTCATTTCTTCCACTTCCTTCCAAAGAGTCTTCTAAGGTAATTTCCAAGAATTTTTGCCATGTGCTTAGTCTTAAGCAACAAAATCATTGAAGCTGTGTGACCCATATTGATTTTCTGCTTTACTGGTTTCAGCCAGTTGTCACTTTACTGTTGCATCCTTTGAAATGTTGTTAAATACCTGATGATTCTTTCTAAGTAGTGTAAAATTAAGAATGAATGAGTGGTCATGGAAAGAAATGTATATGCCTATGTTCGGTGGCGGTAAGGTTGGGAGAGAGAAAATAGGAAAAAGAAAAAGCTATGAGAGTATGGAAAACATGTTATGAAAGAGCAAGCCCTGACAGACTACTTAAGTACCTCTGAGTCCTTCACTATGACTATTTATAGCTGTTAATGACTTACAAGTGCAGTAATCCCTGGATTTCCTGGCAGTGTTTTTACTGACAAAATTACTTACACAAAATAATTATAAATTTACTGAAACAAATAGGATTTTTTTTCTGACTGGTCAGTTAGCTTGTTAGTGCTACATTTAGGATCAGTGCAAGCTCTACTGGTAGGCTGTGGGGCATGAGGAAATCTTAAGGATTCCTTTCTCTGTTCATTAATGAGTTGGTGGGTCATTTCTAGACACTGTAATTCTTCACCCTTTGCTGTAATGATACCACAAAAATAAAACTGGAATAACGTCTTCGGTGCAGATTATTTGCATGTATCCTAGAAAGAAAAGCTTTTCAGGTTTGTCTGTCACTAGACAGTTCAGTGGTTACTTTGACTCTAGACTTGATTCGGTGAGGACAAAGCAAAGGACTGCAGCAAGTGGGATGATCTGTTTAGGTAACATGACTCAAACAAGACTTCGACAGCAGACTCACAGGTTATCCAGTGCAGTCTTTAAACTGGATAACAATGTGATGGTGGGAAGAAGGGATGTATGGCTGAACTTACTGATTAGGCCAGGTTGACTTTAAAAAATGTTGCTGCCATATTTAGCTGTTCTGTCACAGCAGAATATCAGAATGGTTTGTGAACTTCTGAGATTTGCTGCTGAAAACACTGCTTAAGAAAAATACCAAAAATGTAAGTTGTTTTTTGGCAAACAATTGGATCTCCCACAGTCTGAGGCTAAGAGTACTGTCATCTGACTGTGGCCAGCTAGCTCCTATATATGAGCAGTCCTGGTACTGACTGGCACTCTCACTCTGTGAGCCATCCCCTTGGAAACAGACAGGAACATCAGCAGGATATGTCATCCCTATGAATCATTCTCACCAACACGAATGGCATCACAGCTGCAAACCTCTGGCTTTGTAAAAATTAGGGAGAGGTCAAGAAGACTTTTACAAGATTCAGGCTATTCTTCTTACTGGCTATACATTTTATGTTCACAGATTGCAAGGCTTGTGTTATCACCAGGCTTGAATGGTTTTGTCCCAAGCTACCTGTTCTTGTTAAATTACCTGTCAGTGGAAATTCACTTCTTTCTCTAACCTGCTGCATGATTTATGGGAAGGTAATTTGTCCAGACAAACCTGTCCTCGTGGGAGGTTTAATCCAAAGATCCCTGGGTCCTGGACTACAGACTGACCATGGATTCAAAATGTACCACTTGTGTCTAGTGGAAGAAAAGAATAGAGAGGTGGGTCAGATGCTGGGAGCACATAGGCACTTCTTTAAAATGCCTTTTAACCAATAAGGGCTTAGTCATAATAGCAGTCACTATTTC
This sequence comes from Struthidea cinerea, assembly GCA_013397865.1. NCBI lineage: Eukaryota > Metazoa > Chordata > Aves > Passeriformes > Corcoracidae > Struthidea > Struthidea cinerea. The sequence continues at coordinate 44,046 of VZTI01004250.1, forward strand.
CAGTAGATGTGTGGTAGCAGCTATCTTTTAGCACTTCTGAGGATGTCAATCAGCCTATAATGTCAGGAGGGGAATCAGCTAGTTCATCTCTCTGCCTCCACAGAACAGGGAACGGGCTGGTCCTTCAGAGGTGTGACATATCCTTTGCTCTCATGTTTGAAACCCAGGGTACCAATTTTCTGACTTGGTATTGCAGCCTGACAAAACACCTGACTTGGACTGGCAAGGAAAATATATGTCCCTTCATTAGGTAGAGCCTGGAAGGAATTATTCATCCCATACATACCTTCAGAATCACTAACCAAGGTTTTATGACTGCTTCAGCAGTTATAGAGAGGCATTGCTTTTTTATCAAGACAGGCTTCTAATTTTAAACAGTGTGGCTTTCCTATGGGAATTATCACAGTGTTGAATGACTCATATTTTAGTGTACACCATCCTTTTTCATTTCAAAAAGACTTCAGCAATTTAGATCTGGATTAATTTCACCTAACCTAGGCATTTTAATGAGATGCTTAAATTAGTAACAGAGTTACCCCACAATTCCTTTTCAGCTGAGAGAAAGAGCTGCCTGCAGAGGAGTGTTCAGCCTACTTAAGGCCTGACTCATCTTCTGAAGGTACTGGAGCCCAGCATTAATTACAGCAGGAACCCTGCATGACTACATTTCTCCTGTGTGTCTCATTAGGAGCCTAGTGCTAGGCGGAATAAATTTGGCTGCAAAACCCGGCTATCACTTAGTGACCCAATTAAATGGCCTGGTACATGGATTCTGAGGGACTTTGTAACACCTGGCTAGCAGTGCCCAAGTGGAAGATACTTGGTGTTGAACATGTAACAGGATGGGTATTTGTTAGGCTGCTGTCCTGCTTTCTTTGATTTCTACACTGTGGAGTAGCCTGGACCTGTGTTTCTTTTCTGACAGCCTGAAGTACAGCGTCAAATACATCTTTCTTATAGAGTTCGCTCATTAAGAAGTCATTGTACCCAACCCTTGGATAATTTTTTTCTCTTTTGTCTGATCAACAGGCATCCGTGGAAAGAAAAGGCCCACAGTCCAGTTCAGATGTAAGAGAAGCAATAGCTTTCTTTGACTCAGTCATTGCAGACCTGGATTCGGAGAGATGGCGGAGAGTTCCTGACGTGGATCTGCCAAATGTGGATGTTGATTTTGATGGTGCAGTATAAACCAGCTAAATATGATGTTTTTTGGTGTGCAGAAGGTAGAGGGAGGAACAGTATTGTGAGATCATGTTTGTTTAATTAATGGACACAATTGTCCTCTAGTTTTGCTTCCCAAATGTAGGACCATTACATGCAGTATGTGAAATTACAGCAATACACCACTTGTTCCCCGTTGAATGGATGCAACTATTTTATGTGTGGTCATTATATGGCAAAGGTAGCATGTGTAGTGTTGAAATAGTGCTTGCCTTCTGCTCAGGGCTGAACTCCACCCTTGCATCTCTACCTCAGGCTGTCTTTGGAGAACTATAAAAAGTATAAATGTATTTTTTCTCCATCTTTTTTTTGAGAAATGGCTGGATGATTCCATTCCAATTATCAAAAGAGAAGTCATTTAGTGATTAGGCTAAATAACTGGAGGTTGCCATCAGAAAGGATGGGATTGCCCAAAGAAATGAAGATGTGCCCATCTAAGATCATCTCGTCTGTATAACCAGTGGAGGGATATCGGTATTTCTCACCTTTGCTTCAGGCTAAGGTGAATATCTGAAGCAGGTTGCTTTAGCTCTTCCCAAGGAGCGTGTTTTAAGGGACTAGATGTCACACACATATTTATGCTGCAGGTGTTGAAATTCTAGATAAGATGAATCCCATCCCAGGTGATATCCTGCAGTGAAACAAGGTTTGTTTCTTGACCTTACCTCCAGGAAGGACCCAGCAAGCACAGTGTTCTCTCACTGTGCAGATAAAAATGTCTCTGACTAACTGTTAATCCCAGATTATCTTCTGTCTTTCAGTTGCTACCAGTACAAGTGAACACAGTTTGCATTCCAACTGGATCCTTCGTGCTCCCCGGAGATACTCACAAGATACTGCCCAAGCAGCTAAGGCTGCAAACCAATCTCAAAGAAACAGCCAGCGGAGAACCACTGGCTCTAGGAAGAGGTTGGAAAGGCATCCCATGTACTTGCCCAAAGCTGTGGAAGGGGCATACAGCACTTTAAAATTTAAGCCTAAAACACGCAAGAAAGAATGTTGAAAGAAGAATGTTTCCTCTCCACTTGAAGACAGAACATATGAAATAGGGCATGTAAGACCCGCATTTTTATTTTTTTTTTTTACCACTGATCCATCACATACACTCTAGAAGTGACCTGTCCAGTCACCGCAGGTTCTTCATGGGGGTCATATTTTAAGCCATGACTACTCCAATGTTGGACTCGTTTGAGGGTTTAACTCATCAAATTTTCTGTGCCTAACTATACTGCTTCGTCATTCAGCTTGGGGGGAACTCCAGCTTGACAAGCCTTTTTTCTAGTGCTGTTACGGAAAGCAATGATTCAGAGATTGCCTGGTGCACCAATTTTTCTTCTGACTCCAGTACTGCAAAGCAGTTCAAGGAAGTCAGTGAATATGTTGGCGCTTTTGCAGCAGTGTTTCCAATGTCAGAGCAGTGAAGCAGAATTTTCTCCTTCTGTTGCTTGTGAAAATTTGTACGTGCCATCATTGACTCTATATTCTGAGAGTATCCAGCAGCACCGAGATACGCTCAATGTGTGAGCAGCAAAGGAAAGACCTGCAGTGAAGGAATCAGCATTAAAAACTTGTGTTTGGAGGAATAGTGTGCTCCAGTATGTTTTGTACTCTGCTTGGAAATGGCTCTCTCGTTGGATACATCAAAGGATTCACTGTATGCAAAAATGTATGCAACTTTTTTCATATGGTTACACCATGTGCTAGTTTTCATCTATTTTAACACCCAGCTGATGAACCTAGACATCCCAGTTTACACTAGAAAAGCTTAATGTCATGGAGAACATTTTATGAATAAATTGGAGCAAAGGTTGTTCTCAGGGGTAGAAGACAACTTGCAGACAAAGCCACCACACCACCTTTAGATAATACCCAATATTTGGAATTCTGCTACTTCATTATTAAAGACAATGTATTAGGACAGATGCAGTCTGGAAGTGTTCCTCTTCATCTTAGAGGTGATATGTATTCCATGTGATGCTTGGAATTAATAAGATCCATGCTCTGCCTGTTTTACCCAGCTCATAATTTGTCTTAAGAATTTGCTAACATGTTTGGGATCAAGCTTTTGCTTTCTCTGATTTTTTTTTTCATCTGGCATTGTTCAGTTGGCACTGGACTATGACAGATGGATCATGGCAGCACTGGTATGACCAGCTGGTCATTTGCTAGTGTTTTCTTGTTTCTATGATCAGTAGGTTTTGTGTCCACAGGCTTGGATGAATTTCCTAAGGCACTGGATCAACATAGCCCACCTAATAACCCAAAACATCCATAAACCTTGTGCCCCCACCCACAACATTTGGCAAGTGGCAATTCTTGCTGGTTTGTGTTCCCAGTCTTTGAGACTGAGTTATTCAAACAGTGTTTCTGCCATGGGTTGCAAGTATCTCTCTGAACTTAATGATCTGGGCCACTTTCTGTCATAAGATAGGAAAGTGCCAAAAAACCATATGTTCCTCCATTTAGAGCTGGCATCTCCTGTTTGATTAAAGCATTTTGATTCTTTTCTAGTGATGTTTGTGACGGGGAGGGAAGAATTGTTTCTGTAGCACTTTAATTCTAGAGGTGCTTTTGCTGCTCTTGGCCTACTTTGCATCCTCTTGTAAATGACCAGTTTAAACAACATAATTGATATGTATTCAAGAAGAGTTTAAATCGAGGTCTAGGTTTTGTCTCCCTGCTCTTGGTGCTTTTCACAATAGTCTGTATTCTTCATATTGTGTTGCTGCCTTTGTACCACCCCAGTCCTGTACTGACTGCCCTGAGCTGAATGCCTTTTAAAATGTTCTGCCTCTGAATGTGATCATTGAACGCCACAACGCCAGGTGGGATAGCCAGAGCACAGCATGATCCAAACACACCCCTAGCTTCTGGCATGCCTCAAGGCTGCAGTTCTGTGTATGTGTGAGAGAAGGGGGACAGTGCTCAAAACAGTACATTTTTGGCAACTGTGTCACCCTGAAACTCCTCTCCAAACAGAATTTCATACTGAAGTTGCTGAGGAACATTTTTACTGAGTGTGTGGGCATCTTTTTGCTACTAGAACCTGCAACATGGATGGGTGCTGACAGAAAATCTCACCATCTTGTTTGAGTTACTATAGCAGAATTAGGCATGTGCATAATTAAAATACTGATGAAAAGAAAGAAGAAAAGGATTCCAATGTTTTTCTGCCCTGGGCTGTGTCTCATGTTCATAGTGCCAAGGTTTTATGCATTGGAGTAACTGATCTCGTTGCTATTGTTTTAAGAATGTATTTTGATGTGCAGAACCAGACTGCTTCAGCATGTGTGACCTTCCCTGTGACCTCTTGTCTGTCCTTGTAAAACAGAGACATGTCTGGTCATCTGGCTGTGACAGAGGGTGAGGGTCCTGCTGCTGTCCAGTATACAAGCTTCAGTGTGAAATTGGGGTTGCTTTTATGAATAAGAGACAAAGGGGGAAAAATCAGATTCATAATTTCGATTTGGATTCTGTGATCAATTTTTTCCCCTTTTCTTAAAGGTTACTTCAAGCCAGTCATCATCTTAGGAAATTCTAATTAAGCAAGTAAAATGAACCAGTTTTTCTCTGAGAACATATTCTATCATCTGTCCCATAAATGCAGGCACCTTCCTTCTAACATATTAGCCCTTGTATGCTCCTCACTGAACATGGCTCAGCTCCAACAGATCTATGGAGAGCAGTCCCTGCATCTTAGGGCACTCTGGGGAGGTGGGAGCTGAGGGTTTGAGGGTCCCGTGCTACCTGTGCTAGAGCAGGCAGTTAAGCAGAAAGGGAGCAGGAGAGAGGAAAGGGGAGCATCTCCATCCCCAGCGTCAGCTGCCTCCTCAGAGAAGGATTTAGCGTGGGTGGCAGCACCCTCTGTATTAGCCCAAGACAGAGCCCTGCCCCTGCCTAACACTGGCTCACCATGGGCAGCTTTCCGCACAGTTTCCAGGAGAAGCTGGTTGGCCTACAAAGGTGCTCCCCATCTGCTCTGAATTATTCCCTCATGGCTTTGTAGGCAGAGATCTCTGCATGGACACTGAAGGGATTCTCTCTGCCATGGGAATGTCCTCTAAATGACCTTGCTGCAACATACAGTTATTTTCAGGCATTGCAACCTAGAAATTAAGCACCTACTAGAGGTGTTCTGACAATGCCAAACACACAGAAGAATTGTTCATGACCGGCAGAGCTGGGTATGACCTAGATCTTTTGCAGAGATTGTTAGTGAGCTCTTTCAGCCATGCCCCCAGGCCATGGTAATGAAGTGAGTGCATCAACCAGGAGCTCTATCGATCAAGGCCGCTGTGTGTGACTGTTCCCTGCAGCACTGATCCCGAAATCTCTTTCCCAGAGTGCACTGAAATAATAGGCAAGATCTTTAGGAAAGCATCTCTTATTTTGTTGTTTCAAATCCAGCTCAGCTGAAGTATTAGGGCATGTCAGGTCCCTCTAGCTTGTGTCATTGCTGAGTTCTAGCTCCGAAGGAGCTCTGGTTACAAATTTCTGTGACACCACAGCCCCAGCTGTCTTTGAGAAACTAAAGACGCTGTGTACAAGAATTCAGCAACAGAAGAGAGGTGAAGACTGTTGAAGGAATCATGTCCTGGAGGATTCAAAAACATTTTGTCCCTTTGTGTTGAGCAACTCAGTGTAATCACAATGCATGTAAGCGAGGTGAAATTGTAAGGGTCTTTGGCAGAAACAGAAGGAATACAGGCAGCTAATGGAAAGTTGGCAGCTGGACAAGATGTATGCTCTGGTTTGAATCTTGCAGTGCCATAAAGTTACAATGAAGGCAGAAGGTGTCAGCATCGCCTTGAGTAATGCAGGAAGTCCTCCAAGGTAATGCATAGAAAAATACATGGTTATCTGCTGCTCCAGCTTTGAGGGGGTGTATTAAAAATATTAGATTCACACCTAGTGGGTGTCTTGGAAACTTTCACGGCTGTAGGGTCAGTTTGTTGTTCTGCTTGGGTAAATTTGGGAGAGTGCCTGCTGTGATTTCGTGGTGGAGCAGGTCCACAAGGAGATGAACACAGCACGAAGCTGACCTGTCACAGCAGGCTGTGTTTAGGAGGCTTTTGCCACCTTTTCGGCCTGTAGCTCTGAATTGTGCCCATGGTAAAGAGAAACCAAGCTGCATAAAGTCAGTGGAATGACTCTTTACATATTGTGAGTTTAACAGGTAGAAAAACATGTTCTGGAAGAATTTTGAGGGCAAATCATGACAAACGAGCCCAGCTGCTTCAGACCAGACTGAGAAGCAGAAGCTAAAGCCTGTTATTTGAGTAGCAGCAATTTAGTGCATGGTGACAAGTTTTCTCCTAATAGGCTTGCCATATTAAAATATTGCCCATCTTTTGTAAGGCAACACCAGGCATCACCACCCGAATGACTCAGTGATTACGATACCCTGACTCCTCACAGAAGATGAGGTAACCTATTAGAGAAAATATAAAAAGAATTGATGGAGTTAAAAGTGATGTATTCCACCCTTTTATTAAAGTGAGATTGAGAAGAGAGCAAGACTTTACCAAGAAGCATATGAGCATTTCTAGGGAGACTGCACATGACACCGAAGTAAACTGTATGACTGAGCAAAAAACTTCCACTATTAAGTGCTGGGGACTGTCACTTACAGCATCAGCTCTTGAAGATTTCTAGAAAGGTAGCTCAAACTGTGCCTTGGCCACACGGTGGCAGTTCATTCCTAGCTATTCTGCAGCCCTCCTATTTCTGTGAACAGCAAGAGAACGGAGAATGAAAGTACAAGGGAAGTTTTCTCCTGCTTCATCAAGAGGCAGTCAATGTGTATCTGTTATTCAATTCTGGGCTCCTTATTTCCCAGGCAGTTGTTTGGCAATTTCCAATCAACATTAGTTCTTTAAATGAGTTTACTTTTCCAGAGAGATGATTTCCTTAGGATATAAATAGCCATGACGTCATAGGGGACACTGAGACCTCAGTAAATCATGTCTGAGATGGTGACCACTTGCCTTTGACTGTGTCTGGAAACAAATGGACAAAGTAATGTCATCACCAGGAATAATGCACTCTAAGGTACAGAAAATACAAAGATGGATTAAAAATAATAAGCAGAGGAATTTAAGATTCAGAAGTTCAGTCTTGAGATAGGTCTGAGCTAAGGATTCTGGCCTGATTCTGGAGTTTCTTCCAAGCCCAGGAGAATCAATATATGAGGTTTTCAGCTTCTTGGGGCCTGTAATGCTGTTATTCCAGTATTTGCTAATCCAAGCAGTTTGGTTAGTCAAAAACTAACCTGCTCCTGCATCAGCTGCATCAGCTGCTGCTGTGTCTTCCAGGAGTATGTTTATATTTAGGGCATGCAAGCTAAACTTCTAGAATTTTTTCCTCTGTTTTATGCCAAAATACTAATTTACAGGAAATAAAAAGGAAGATGTCTTTGCACTGCTTATGACTACAAGTCAGCAATGGCCGATTTAGATGGCTCTGCGGTCTCAAAATTTTCTGACTGGTAAGTTTCCCTGCATTAGAAAGGCCCATCAGCTCCAGCACTGCTCACATGCAGGCTCTGTCTGTGCTTGGCTGTGGCTCGATGTGACGCTGTGTCCATTTTAACTGACAAACACGGTCCCATCATCTTCAGGTATTTGCGTGTGGAACAGCACCGGGAAAAGGGGCTTGATCAAGAATAAACACGCTGTTCCTAAGGTAGAGCTAGCTTTAGTATTACTTCACTGAGAGAACTGATTCATAGCATTCTTACCCTTCAATAGCTTCACTTTTCAGTTTCCAATATGCAGAATTAATTTTACCACCCTCACATCAGGGATACAGATCATTGCTGTGCCAGGAAAGCAAGGAGTTTGGTGGAAGGACTCCGGTGCAAGCAGAGCTGACCTGCAATTACAGTTGAAGAAACCCAAGTGAGTACACTTGGGGCAAGATTTGCAGTCACCCTTAGTGGGATTTTCAAAAGGCACGTAACTAGCATCAGTGGGAGTAAAGTGACTCTGACAAATGCACTGGTGCCTGACTGCTTCTGGAAAAGCTGGTCTGGAGCCAAGCTTGAGCAAACACAGCTCCACTTCTAGGAATTAAATTAGACTCATGAGAAGTCCAGAATTAGCCCAGTCTGTCTGCCTCTAAGCCTACTAACTTTAAGCCCTCGAGTTGTGTAATTCTGAGAGAAAGAGGTGTGTCCCTCTGTCAGATTTCTGCAGCCCTTGCTGCTCTCTTCCTGCAGGGCTCTGGTTGTTACTGATCTTCCCATTTAATTTGCACCCCAAGAATTCATCGACAGTTCAGTTTTGAGAATTCCTCAAAGTTCAGTTAATCACAAAACGAGAATTTCTACGAATGCTGTGTGAATTTGAGAAATGCTGCTGCTCTTATATTCACACAGGTATGTCCAAGGGCTCTTACAAGAGGCATTCAAAACTGATGTACTATTGGGAAAAAAAAGACATGAAGAAGAAAGGAAACTCACATCTTCTGTGCCAGAACAGCAACAAGCAGGAGCAACTTGGTTGCTGCAAAGAGGAGAGAGCAGAAGCTACAAGCAGAAAGTTTAACCCTGGTGAGCTTCTTCCAGAATCACTGATTAAAATGAAAATGTGCAGTGAGAGAATAAAAATCCAACAGCAAACTTTGAATGTCAGATAAAATTGACAATTGTTGTATGGTTTTCCCAAAAAAACCAGTTGCCTTCCACTCAAATATGGTATGATACCCATTAATTTCCTCTTTTTATTCTGGCAATGGTTTGGCTAGATAGGTTCTAAAAGGAATCAAATTGCTCAGAGATTATTTTCTTGTACTTGTCTTTAGACACACTCTTGCTTCAAAATTTACTTTTCTCTGTATGGAAACTTGGATTTTTGATGTGAAGAATTTAGGACTGGGTGTCAAAATGAGCAGAACTATTAAAGAAACAAGTGTACACAAAAATGAGGGCACTGTTGTTTTTTTAGGGGCTTGCCATCTTGCTTTAACTAGCATTTCATGAGCTCTGCTTTTCCCTTTTTATTCCATGAGGTACAATACATTAGTGTTTTCCCTTCCTTTAGTATGGATTTATCAATTCATGTCTGAAATCTCATTATAGAGACCTTTGGCAAAGAGAACTGCAAAAAACTCATGTATTTTATCCTCCAGAAGTGAAGTACTGGTCCAAATGAGGATTTTTGTAATGGGGTCAAAAGGGGTTAAAATCTGATTACATGGTGAGAAGAATTATCAATAGAATTGGGGCCCCAACAGCTCTGCACTTCACAATCATAATTAATTCTGAGCAGCTTGTGCCAAAATTCAGTGCTGAGTCATATCCCCATAGAAGTTGAGTGACTTGTGCTCAGTGTAAATCAGGAAAGAACTCGGAAGAGGCAAAGGCATCTCCCACCAGTGGTGACAGATTCATTTGCCCAGGAGATTTATAATGCCTTTACCTATTGCCAGGTTTACCTCTCCTCTCTGGGATTTCGTGTGTCGAGTGTCGTAAAACAGACTCATTCATTTGGACAGCCTGCGTCAGGAGGCAGCAAACAGCTGACAGCGACCCACTTGGCTCGGTGGTGACCCTCCACCCTCTCCTGGGTGGAGGAAAGCTGTGAGCCAATGCCACACCAAATGCCAATGATCCCTTGAGGGAGATGGCCTTGACTGGAAGAACTTCCTGAGCCAGGGAAGGAGACTGTACAACTCACCCTGTGCTGTGGCATAGGCTGGGAAATACTCTGCTGGGAAACTCATGTGACTCGCCTCTCCACAGCCCTGGTTCATTGACAGGAAGGATGATTTCATTAACAGACCACAGAAAGTACATTTTGAGCTCAAAAAAATCCTCAATGAGTTCGTAGCATGTCATTAACTGAGCTCATTACTTTTGGGGCATGTTCTTATTTAACAGAAAACCTAAATAACAGGACCATGGCAATGGACAGCTTAACAGTGATGATACTTAGGTAAAAAGGGGTAGTTAGGTTTCTCAGTAGTAATTTTTGAAACAAGAATTTCAGAGCCTGCTAGGTGGTTTGCACAGCACACAGCTCTGTTCCTCAGGAAGGAATTTCCATCCCAATCTGCATTGCTTGACTTAATTATTAATATGAAGACTAAACACAGACAGATGGCAAAATAAACTCTGTTAGGTTGGTGTGAATCTGAAGTTCCTTCCACCAACATAACTGGGTGCAGATATTGAGCCAAAATATATAGAAAGCTCTTGATGTGAGTCTGAGATGTCACAGTTTGCACAAAAAAAGACCTGAGAGTCAAGTTCTTGGCCTCTAGGGCCCGTATATCAAACCAGAGTGGATGGTGACATTTGTAGAGATTTTCTGGCTCTTTTCAGCATGCACACACATGCTTAAGTTGGGCCTCACACTCATTTTTTTCTGGATCTGGCAGCTTGCTTTCTATGCTGAGCTGATAGTAGTTTTGTCTTTCAGATGTTTACTTGTGTTGTGCCTGCAAGCTCGCCAGAAACACTCAGGCTGTTCTGCCCGTGCTCTGATTTTTTGCTCTCAGCCTCTGAAATGGTTTTGCATGCAGTGTGTTTTATTTCTCCTACCCCCACCACACCCCCATAACTATATTTCTCTGGTAGTGCCTTATTGCATTAACATCAGAACAGGAAGAAAAATTTAATGATAGGTGTAGCCAAAATTCAAGAGCATGCAGAGAAAGTGGACTGACTGATACAAGATTTTTCTATTACATATAAAAAATGCAGACTTGCAAACTCCCCTTGACAGGTTACATGGGCTCCTCTTCAATCCGCATAATTCTGCCTGGAATGACTCTTACCAGCTAAGGACTTAGGCATCCAGTACAAGCCATGGCTCATCTCCCTGTGCCGTCACCAGAGGCTGATAGTCATTCATGCAGGATATTAATCTCGGGGGTTGGATGGGTAGCATGAATCACCTTCTCAAAATACCTTTCTCTCACAATCCATAAAGGGCTCTAGGCAATTAGCTCTGACTACATGCATGACTTCTAGCAATCCAAAGGTAGGTGAAATGAATCGCAAATCTTTTCTTTGCAACATGTGTGATATCTCAGAGCAGTTCAGCCTGACTGCTGCCCAGAGCTGCTTAAATCCAGAGCTCATGATCTTAGGTGGAAAGGAGTCATATATTTAAGCACACTGTAGGTAGCCTAAATATACCTCTGTCTCTCCTTCTGCAGTTTTCATGCTGCTTTGTTGATGCTTACAGGGCCATCAGAAAAGAATTGAAAATTAAATCAATGTCAGCAGATGCATTTATTCCTGGCTGCTTTATGCCATTGGTATTGAAGATCTAGAAAGCAATCATAACAGGACTTATCCCTCTCAGGAGTTTCACTAGGAGGATAGAGTGACTTTTTTTTTCTTTTTTTCAGGCTGGGAATCCAAACCCTACTTTTGACACCTTGGTGTTAACGCCTCCTCTAAACTCATGCTATCTCTCTTTCCTTCTCAGCCTTTCCCTGCTCCCACTGGGCCAGAGACTCTTTCTTACTCAGCTTTTTGTGACATCTGACACACCAGGATCAAGGTCTTGTCTGGGCCCTCTGGAAGTTGCTCAGATGCAGAAGATGCAGAGGGACACAGGCTACACACATGCTCTGAGGAATGATTGGTGATTCTGTGTAGTTTTTTATCTATGGCATTGATTGATCTTTATCAACAGGGGAGGAGAAGACAGCTCTGTGTTGAGTTGAAAATACACAAGATAAAAGAGACAAGACTCTCTAAAGAGATAAGGCTAAAGGACTACATTTTCTTTCCTCATATGGCTATTTTTTCCACTTGTGTTTCTGTTTGAATAATCAAACCTTCTGGAAAAAGGATGGAGGAACCCTTGCATGCCCACTGTGTTCCCTTCAGCCTACCACTCCAAAGACCTCTTGGTGGAGATTGATTCAATTTCTTTATTTTTCCTTGGAAATCGCTTTTACAAAATCAAGAAGTCTAGAGAATTCTGGGCCCTGCTTTCTGCTCCGCTGTATCCCACCCTATCACTGGCAGGAACATTTTCAGAGGGAACTAGATTGGATGATTTAGCCTGTATCTTACCTGAATCATTGTGTCCTGCATTCTTCAGAACCCAGGAAGGAATCAAAAATATCTTCATGACTTGTGCTCTGTATGATGATGTTTCTGATTCAAGTAACACATTTGAGTAAGCAAAGATATTTTGCTTCTTCTCTATGGCTTGGAGAGCACATGTATCCCAGTGCCTCCTGGCAGACCCTGCTGTCATACTGAGATGTTGAGTTGTTAGTAAGTTCAGGCTTCTGTATGTCAGTGTCCACACCTAAATTAGAAGTCTAAGCTCCAGGATGGTGGAGATCTAATCAGTGGATCAAGTGGAGTCTGTAGTTATTCAGCTGACCAGATGCATACAGCTCCTCCAGGAATGGAGTAACTCCACAGACCCTGCCCGCTCATTCAGGAGGAGCTCAGTTTCAGGTGCCTTTAAGCCTGTCCTAGAGGCTGTCCTTACAGAGTGATGGAGACAGGGACACGACCACTCAGCACATGGACAGCGCAGCACCTCTGTGTGAAGAGGCGATCCTTGATTCCTGAATTCACACTTGCACAAGACCAATAGCCTTCCCTGTGTCTCCCTGTAGACAACCAAAGCTCATGAGAGAGAAGTAGCACTTCTATGGGGCTTGACCCAAACTAGCCTTGATTTTCATTAACAATATCTCAAAATATAAATAGAACTCTCATGAAGCAAACAGAAGGAAGGGAATGCCTCGTTCCAGTAGGTTAGTTTATTTCCCTGATGTTTGCTCAAGATGTATCTCCTGAGTCAAACAGGTAGCATGCTGATTCCACTAGCAGCTGGTATGTCCAAGCTATTCTTGGTGTCTGTCGGTCTTTGGGAGCTCTTCTCTGAAATGAATGCACTATCTTTTCATTTGGAAAGGAGGACAGACAGCAATGCTTCTTCACTGCTCTTTTGCCAGGGGAGGCCTTTGTGATGTTATGCCAGGCAAGTGCTGGTCTCACTTGTACTGCACCTGGCCAGGCATGCCCTGACAGTCTTGCTTCGAGGACAACTGAAAAGAGGACACTTGCTTAGGAAGAGTAGCAACAGGCAGGAATCCATAAAGCAAAATACTTCAGTTTTTTAGCTCCGGGCCCCTCCTACTCCTCCCCAGAATTTAATGGTTGCTTCTCTTAGTCCTAAGACGTTCACTTGATTATATCCAAATAGCAGTGGTTATGCAGCTGGTGGATGCAGTGACAGATACTCTATAAATACCATAGGCAGAAAATAATTTCAGCAACATTTAAAGAGTCAGATGAACATAGTATTTTTTAGTTTATAATTTTTAGTTAGGTGTGTGAGACACAATTTGCTTTCCCACATTTTATGAATAGAATCATAAAATTGCCCGGTGTTTCCATTTCAGAAAAACACACATCATCTTGCACACACACCCCCCACCCCGTACCCTGCCCCAGCACATGCACACAGAAGCTTCATGATTTGAAGTTTTTTACTCTGGATGAAATTATGATCCAGATGTTGAATTTGGTTCTTCTGGTGTAAATCTGGAATCATTATGCCTTGACTAATATTCTTTGAGTTTTAAAAATCTGTAGAAAAATAGATTATTATTAAACCTTGCTATAGTTGTTACCTTATGTGGCATCTTTTATACTTAATTTTCCTCTTGATGTTCTAGGTAAGAGGTAAAATGTAGGTTGAACCAGAGAGAGAGAAGAGAAAATATGTTTAATCAATAAACTTGGGCGGGATTTGACACAGAATAATTTACTTTAATCATTAGGACATAATATGAAGCTATGACTGCTTTTAAATGAGGCCATCTAGAGTCTGTTGCCAGAGTTCTTCAACAGCGAGTGCCAGTGGAAATTTTTAATCAAGAAGAAGAGTACAAAGAGGGAGAGAAGCTTGTAGTATTTCTTGTGCTGCAGAAGCTTAACAGCCCAAAGAGGAAAACAGGAATAGACACAAATTTAGAAAATGGAGGCTTTCAAAAAGGTAATGAGGTGCATTCAATGATTTACAGAAATGAGAAAAATTGCTTACAATTTTCTCTTCCAGTTTGGCATTTTTTTCATCTACCAGAAATATTTCAGCGATAACACATATTATAGCCTTGAAGCCTAAAGAGGGATGGGGATGAATGAGTTGGATTGTCTTTTATCTTGCCATTCACACAGGGCAATTGTCTGTGAGCTAAATCAAGTCAAGTGACTGTATTTTATACAGGTGTAAATGACTGAAGGCTACTTCTCAAGTGTGATTCAGCTGTCATATTTTGGATGTCTATTTTCAGATGAGATGAACTGCACTGCTGAAATGCTTGTTTCTTCTTATTGACTATAAAGGGAGCCGGGGGTGACCAGCTCAGATAACGGGAAAACATAACAAAAATGTGCAAGAGAGTATTTGAGAGTAAGTGTATGAGCATGTAATGAGAGAATGCATCATCACCCTTTTGCAGACTGAAGCAAAATGAATTTTGCATACGCCACTGCCATCTCATATTTAGTAAGTGCTTATCTTTCAGCCTTCGTGTTATCTAAGTGCATCATGTTAAAACAGTCTACAAAGATGATTCATGTCATACACAGGAACATGTGCACACTCACATATGTTCTTCTCTATGCTGTTCCCTAGACAGCGCAAGCTGAAGCTTCACAGCAGACAAAGCTCTGTTCAACATTGTCATGAAATTTAGAAAAGAAATCCTGCTGGGATATCGTGCAGAGTGTGTGAAATTAAGGCAAGGTGAGAGAACATCCTCTTTATCTCCCGTACAAGGATCAGAATGAGTTATGGGTCTCAGCAGTACAGACACTTTCCCACGAGGGAGACAGCCTGCAGAATATAAATATTGTAAGCAGTGAGTCACCAAAGGTGATGTCATTGATTTATGCAAGGATTGCAGAGTTTGGATTTGGTGGGAGAAGTTTTCTTGTCTAAATGCAGCCAGACCATGATATGCAGTGAGTTTATTTTCTTCTGGTTGTGGCAGACTTTTTTACTTAGCTTATGTTTGTGGTGCGCTGGGTTATCTTCTCAGGAAAAATAAGTATTCTGGATCCTCCTTTGTTTCTTTCAATTATTTTGTGTACATTTCTCCTGTAAGGCAGTTGGTTTTTCAGCAGTTATATAATTGCTGTGATTGCTTATACAACTAGAGAAGGAGACAAGAACGGTCCCGTTAGCTTTCCAGAGAAGTGTCTGAAGTGAAAAAATGCAACACATCTTTGATAGCTGTTGTCAGACAGGACATTGATGTCTGGAATGACGATGAAGAGGAAGAAACTGTTTATTCTTTGTCAGAATGGTAATTCCTTAGATTTTAGACATGCACTGCTGATGGCTGTCTACTACCACCACCAGTGTTTATACGCACACAGACATACATGTACAGTGGCTAAAGGAAAGATCCCAGTTTCTAGGACCATTGATCTAGAACGTGCCAGGATTCAAGTGCAATATGTATACATTCCCAGATTTGCTACAGTTCAGTGTTTTTGGGGGACCGTCTTTGGCTTCTTTTTCTTCTTTTTGAACTATTCCACTGGTCAGCCACAGAATTTCAGTAGGCTGTGGCAGCCAAAATACTGCCTTTTCTACCAAACCACATGAACTGCACCTATTGCTTTTCAGTGTTCATGGGAATACTAGTAATGAAGAAAGAGTCATCTCATGAGTCACTGGAGGGAGGCAGTCTCCATTGTTATACAAAGAAGTTCTGTATAGCAACAAAAACATGTGTTTGCGTTATTATGTGCAGGATCTTTTTCTGTCAGCATTTTCACAAAACTTGTTTTCTGGACTTACTACAACCTCCAGAAACCACTGTTTTCTAGTTTCCCCTAAAAATCATCCCATGAAAAAAAATTGTCAAGTTTTTACAAAACAGCTTTGTTAAGATATTCTGTTCTGTGCAAAATAAAAATATTTTTCTATTAATCAACTGAGACTCTAGTACCAGTTTATTACAGATGAAGAAGGTTTCTGAAGGTACAAAGAACAGAAAGACATTCAAGACCTTCAGCAATGCTTATTTTTTTTTTAGCACCATTTTTGCCTCTCAAAATCCTCTCCATGGTCTTCGTGTCCCTATTATGTCTTATTATGTTCTTTTACAGAGAACTTTTAACTTATTTTTCATCCTGTTATTCAGAGGAGCTTCTGAAGACAGAAGATTCTGCTGTGTGTTTGCTTCCCAGTCTGTGTTTGATGAAGCAGTAGGCCAGTATATTTGAGTTAACCTGTGTCTTGGGGTGACTTCATAATGTGTATCCCCTATCGCTACCCTATGCCCACCAATCTTTTCTGTGTCTTTAAACTGAGCCTGAGAAGGACAGAAAACAAAAAACGTTTCAAAGCAGTTGTTTCAAGGACACGGAGATACGCTCCTCTGTTTCTGCGGTACCCTTGGTTTTTTTTTCTTTGGCTCTTTTTTCTCCCAGCGAGAGATGGAGGGTTGAATTTCATTTTCCTAGGATTTTTGGGTTTTTTTGTTCTTTTCTTCTCTTCTGGACTGTTTCAACAACATCTGAACACATCAGGAGAATTTTCCCGGAGGCCCGGGGGGGTGGCCCCTCGCCGACCAGCTCCGAGGAGGAGAGAGACCACACCTACAGACCTCTGAAATCTTCTCAGGTTTTCTCTCCACAGAGAGAGATATCTCATTATTTAGCATTATTATTCCCCACCTGTGTGTTTGTTAAATAAATAGCCTGTTATCTCTTTCACTTTCCTTTGAGGAAATTTTTTCCCGAACCTGGGGGGGGGGACGGGTGGTTGCAACCTGACTTCTATCAGAGGATATTCTCCTCCTCCAAATTTGTCCAAACTAGGACAACATGGAACTAAACCTTTATTTCAGAGAAGCAAGTCTATGGGCTGGCTCCTTACCTGAACAAATTGCCCGGGCCTTTTGTGAAATTGATGCACTCTTTCTTAGATGGTGTTGGAAATCAAAGAACACCACATTGTCAACTTGCTGCTTGCATTAATGTACCTGGGAAATGAAAATCAGCTTAGACAGCATTCCTAAAATGAGATGTGTTTCAGGGCTGGGAGACTGGGGCTCTGTCATCTTCATCATTAGTGTTTCCCAAGGGAAGGGGCTGAGTCTGACAGAAGTCTGGTGTCTGTGGAGTCACAAATCTGTTAGAGATTGAAGCATGGAATTTAAGGGTTTGGCTGGCCAAGAACCCCTCTACAGTCAATGGGGAGAGGAAGATCTTCCAGAACATCCTCCTCAGAGGTTCAGAGTTCAGAGCTTTTCAATTGCCCGTCTTTATCCCTTGATTACAGAGGGAACTTAGAGAGACCATTGTCCTTTTATGGTATGACGAAGTCCCTACATTAAGTGGCTTAAGGTGGCATGAACAGTACTGATATAAACATTGGTCTCCTGAGATCTTTCCTCAGGACAACATTAGCAGCAGGCCCTTCTTCCAAAGTGGGGATGAGAAACAGGGTTGCACATCATTCAGTCCTTTTCTTTTCTTTTTTCTTTTCTTTTCTTTTCTTTTTTCTTTTCTTTTCTTTTCTTTTCTTTTCTTTTCTTTTCTTTTCTTTTCTTTTCTTTTCTTTTCTTTTCTTTTCTTTTCTTTTCTTTTCTTTTCTTTTCTTTTCTTTTCTTTTCTTTTCTTTTCTTTTCTTTTCTTTTCTTTTCTTTTCTTTTCTTTTCTTTTCTTTTCTTTTCTTTTCTTTTCTTTTCTTTTCTTTTCTTTTCTTTTCTTTTCTTTTCTTTTCTTTTCTTTTCTTTTCTTTTCTTTTCTTTTCTTTTCTTTTCTTTTCTTTTCTTTTCTTTTCTTTTCTTTTCTTTTCTTTTCTTTTCTTTTCTTTTCTTTTCTTTTCTTTTCTTTTCTTTTCTTTTCTTTTCTTTTCTTTTCTTTTCTTTTCTTTTCTTTTCTTTTCTTTTCTTTTCTTTTCTTTTCTTTTCTTTTCTTTTCTTTTCTTTTCTTTTCTTTTCTTTTCTTTTCTTTTCTTTTCTTTTCTTTTCTTTTCTTTTCTTTTCTTTTCTTTTCTTTTCTTTTCTTTTCTTTTCTTTTCTTTTCTTTTCTTTTCTTTTCTTTTCTTTTCTTTTCTTTTCTTTTCTTTTCTTTTCTTTTCTTTTCTTTTCTTTTCTTTTCTTTTCTTTTCTTTTCTTTTCTTTTCTTTTCTTTTCTTTTCTTTTCTTTTCTTTTCTTTTCTTTTCTTTTCTTTTCTTTTCTTTTCTTTTCTTTTCTTTTCTTTTCTTTTCTTTTCTTTTCTTTTCTTTTCTTTTCTTTTCTTTTCTTTTCTTTTCTTTTCTTTTCTTTTCTTTTCTTTTCTTTTCTTTTCTTTTCTTTTCTTTTCTTTTCTTTTCTTTTCTTTTCTTTTCTTTTCTTTTCTTTTCTTTTCTTTTCTTTTCTTTTCTTTTCTTTTCTTTTCTTTTCTTTTCTTTTCTTTTCTTTTCTTTTCTTTTCTTTTCTTTTCTTTTCTTTTCTTTTCTTTTCTTTTCTTTTCTTTTCTTTTCTTTTCTTTTCTTTTCTTTTCTNTCTACCAATCACCTTCCCCATTTTCAGCAGGAAAAAATGTATTGTCAACTATTTTCTCAAAGCAAAAGGAAAAAATTAGTCTCACACAGGGAGAAACACAGTCCATGCTGAAGCTCAGAAGTATCCTTTTGCTTGTGTGGTTGTGGAAGAAATCAGAGAGAGGAGAAGATAAAAAAAATCCCACGACTAAACCAAACAAAACAAATATAACAAACAAAAAGATTGAGCAACTAAAGAATTTGTGAATATATGTTTTATATAAACTCAAATGTTATACAAGATATCAGCCTTTCTGGAGACTTCTCCTGTTAGCAACCTCCATTCCCAAGCACCTGAGATCCTAAATGTAATTTTCCGATAAGACATGGGGTTTTTTGTTGTTTCTTTACATTGTCAGGGCAGCTCCCAGTGAAAACTTTAGTTCTGACTTCAGTGGGAACAAAGAGAAGTTGCCAATGAACACATTAAAAAATCATTTCATTAATGCATCATTACAAATGAGGTTAGCTCCACCTTTGTTCTTCTTTTGGAACATCTTGTCCATGTCTCCATGAAAATGACAAGCGTTGATTAAAATTCCTGGAAAACCTTCCAAGTGTCTTTGATTTTCCTCCATGAAACAAGTCCTGCATTTATTGTGTCATAGGGCAGGGACTGAAGATAAAGTGTTGCAGCAAGGATAGGATTTGTTTCCTAGAAAGACTTTTGGGTGTACAGAGCTCTTCCTGGATGTGTAAGATATGGTCTTCTTCTGTTCTGTGGCCAGGTGCATCAGCCAGATTCACAAGGAAGTTGATTGTCTACTTCTAGCACAGGGAAAAAAAGAGAGAGTATAGTGTCTCCAATGAATGAGGTATAGCTCTCTCTGTGGGGGAGTGTGATGAGCTGAAGACACAGCTGTGCCTCAGCCTGTGCAGGAGGCTTTCCTCAGTTGTTTATACTAGCCTCTTCCTGCAGCTTTCCTTCCAAGGAGTCTTGGGATAAGTATAAAATAATAATATTAAGCATAGCTAGATTGTGTTGTTTCTATCACACACTAATCCATGGGTTGGAAAGGTGTAAAGGAGAAAAAAATTTGTGTGCCAATAGTGTCATTAACCCACGCTTTTATTTAAAGGATAATCTGGGGTGATCTGGGTGGCGTCCATGCAATGTATGATGCACTTGTGCTCCCTCAAGATTTGAGGTGTAACTAGAGGAGCTGAAGGTGAAAATTCCTGACACTGCACCTCATGATGCAGTGTAGTGGGTTGACCCTGAATTGACAGGCAACCTTTTAGACCAATAACATTTCTCTAAATTTCCATATTTAAACCCCGCAGGAAGGCGGGATTTGGGGGGCCTTCCTTTCCAGCTAGCCTGCC
>VZTI01004250.1:64615-81444 GCA_013397865.1 Struthidea cinerea
GGCTGCTTAAAGGCAAAGAAAGAGAAAAGCTTTTAAGAGACTGGGGGCAAGAAAAAACCTTCGTGTTTAGGGCAACATAATTCATCCTTAAAAATCCCATGGTATGATCAATGGCTTGCAGTGTAAAAGAACTGTGAGATTCATGGAAGAAATGTACTACACCACAGCAGGTTTTGTCCTTCTGTGTTTTGAATCTGTTAATAAACTCATTAATAGTCTGTAAGTTGTGCCTGCTTTGCTTTCTCCTAATTCTTATCTCACAGAAAAGTAAGTATGTACTAAAATCTAAAGTTTAAACCACTACATGGAGAAAAAAAATCTTCTTGTGATGAACCAGTGGCACCTGGCAGAGATAGAGATTTCAAACCATCTGGGGAGGAAAAATAGAAGAGGTCCAAGAGTCTGGAGGCCTAAAAGACAGAGAACATGCTGTACACCATGCTGCCAAAACACATCAGGTTAAGAAAGCTGAAGGAATCAGCTTAAGGAAGGGATAAAAGTGGATGCAGGTATTGGAGGTTCCTTCCTTGTCCTCTCCTTATGGTTCTCCTAATATATCTGGTCTTAAACTTTGCAGCTCCCTCTGTAACAGTGCATTTACCAGAGCAGTTCCAAGGTATTCTTTTTCTCCACATGATGAATTACAACACCCAGAGCATACAAGCATCATCAGGGACACTTGCAGCTATGATGATGGGGAACAGATGGCTGCACATGAAGAACAGGCCTTGCCTGAGAACTCCTGCTAGGAGAGTTGCGTTGTAAATTCACGCCTGATACCACTGATACAAAGCTTTTTAAAAGAGAACCCTGTTACGAAGTAGATGTCGAAGTAGATAGTTCTTAGCAGGAAGGGAGGGGATTTCTGGCACAGGTATTGCTTGATCTTCAACCTGCAATATACCAACTCAGCAAAGTCCCATACAACATCTGCTAAGCAAGCCCTTTTTAGCCACTCCAGCTAGAGGTGTCTGACTGCTTCTTGCTTAGCATGCAATAATTTACTGCCCACTCTGCATGTGTTTATTTGTGTTAGAATTCCAAGCTTCAGTGTGTCTGCATAAAATGGTGACGGTGAATGTGGAGTTAAGGCTGCAAACTTACGCCTCTAGAATAAGTTTCCCTGTGTGGCTCTGGGCACTTGCACTTCTTCAGGCAAATCCAGTCTATAAACAGATGCCAAATAGAAGTGACCCAAATTCTGTCCAACATGGCTGAGGATATTAGAATACTCAGGCTGGGATGTCAAAAGAAACTTTGAAGGGAGATGTCCATACTTCAATCAGTGTAATGCAGCTACCAAACAGGGAAAGATGGGAGTCTTTCCTATCCTTACAGAAAGCTTTTCTTTAGCTATCAAACCAATTAATAGAGTTTGGCAAGTTACAGAAATCTGTTGTCAGAGTCTATTGCTGACTTAGTCAAATAAGAATAGAAGCCTTTATGGAGAAATGTACATCTAAGACCTGACTTCTTCCTCATGAGAATTTGATTCCTGCATAGTACTCTTCAGTGATGTTATGACAATCACAAATATCTATTCTGTCTGGGAGCTCTTCCAAACAGTGGATATGATGAATTCAATGTAATTCCAAGTTTGATTGATTTGGCAATGTCCATCAAATTTACAAAGTAAATGTTTCCATTATTGTTTTCTTTGGTGGGTGACCCTTTTTTGTGTGTATTTTGTTTGTTTGGGTTGGGTTTATGACGAGCTCTCTTCTGTCTAACCCAACACAACCTGATGTCATCACAGGAAGTGAAACCGGCTGAAAATGTGGGATGTACAGAGTTCCTTCAGAACTTCAAACATCAGTTCTTGTAAATACTCTTTCACTTGTTTTAATTCTTTGAGATATGACTTTAGAGAGTTCTCGAATGTCCCTTTCACTCATCTATGTAAAAAAGCCCCAAACAAATCCAACTAACTAAACCCTTGGGAAAGTTTTGAAATTATATTTTTAAAATTGCTTGTCCATGTTTTAAAAATTGCTTGTCCATGTTAAGGATAACTACTTATCCTTTCAATGGCTGATATCCATGCCTTCAATGGCAATGGAAGCATTTAGCACATCCTAAGACTGGGACGTTGTCTGAGTCCTTCTCTCCCCTATGGGAGCTTTACCATTAACTTCAAGGGGTCATAGGGATTAAGCATTGTTTGACTGTAGATTCCTGCTATTCAGATGAAACAGTAGGAGATGATGGTTGGAGGCATCACAGTCCCCAACACCAGCCATGCACGAAGAGCAGCCAGTCTTGCATTTGGCACGGGTATTGCCTCCAAGAGATCATGAACCCCATGGCAGAGGAGCCCAGTCAGGGAGGTATGACTGGATTCTTGCTCCTAAACTGATGCTATATACCAGTAGATATTTAAGCAGGACTTCAAGTTCCAGTGAATGTCTACATACTTGTATTTCAGGTTGATATTCATGTGTAATGCTATGCTGAATTCAGGCTGTGGTACTCTAATTTTGAAGCAGGAACAACTTCACAGTCCAGAATCCAATAATGCACTAAAACATGCATTTAACCATAGCCAAGTAGTCAGTTCACTGATAATTTAGAGAAACAAGTACTAAGAAACAAACTCCGTCTTTATTGGTATTTGTGCTCAGGGGTAACCAGAAAGTCATTTAGTAACTCATGCACAGATGCAAAATAATTGATGTAATGATTTATTTTGCACTTGCTTTTGCTTGCAAGAGCTGCTTATACAAGGACACGTTAAATTGCTCATTGAAAATATGCAATTTTACAACTCTTCATTAGCCAGCTACAAAAGCAAAACACTAGTTGTATAAACACAGAAGGCTGACTTTAGCATGCTGGGTTGTGAGGAAGAGAGAATAGTCCAGTAGAGACTTGTTCAAAGTGATGTTTTTCATGGGTGCACTGGGGCTGTAATCCTTTCTTCCCTTCTGCCAATTGCTGTCCTCAGTGTGACAGTCACAAGATGATAGGAAAACAACTAAGGTGCTACAGTCTCAATCGTCTTCTCCTTACAAACACTGGCCTCCCTGTCATTAGCGCAAGGCTATAGCTTTGTTCCTCCAAGGAAGTGCTCAGGTTCCTACAGAGGGGTAGGTTGTTACTTAGGCCCTAGAATGCCAAGTAGGGACCAGCCTGTTCAAGTTTCTGCGGGGCAAGGCTGTTCAACAAGGACTACTAAATATTCCAGGTCGTGACAATGAGAA
Organism: Struthidea cinerea; assembly: GCA_013397865.1. Lineage (NCBI taxonomy): Eukaryota > Metazoa > Chordata > Aves > Passeriformes > Corcoracidae > Struthidea > Struthidea cinerea. Next base: position 67,816 of record VZTI01004250.1, read on the forward strand.
GCTGCTATGATATTTCCTTTTTGATTCTTTACAGCTGATCAGAGTTGGGATCTGCTCTGGACCAGTGCTGGCTGGGGCTGGTGATGAGAAAATGCCAAAGCGCTGCTTGTTTGGAGACACTGTCAACAGAGCTTACTGGAGAGAAAGTCAGAGTCTTCCAGGAGCACCCACCTCAGCTCAGCAGATTTTAGGTATGGAAAAGAAGTGCAGATGGAGCAAACCTACCTATTTTCTTCCCTGTCACTTTTGGCTAGAGCAATCATACAGCAAGGGTCATTTTGGAATTATCTACAGCAGGATACTTTGGTGATTTCATTTTGGGGATGTCCTTAAGATCAGTCAAATCAACATCAGTCAGTGGAAAAAGGTAGGTGATTCAGGGCGATAATCCAGCATGTCTAAGAGAGACATCAAGGGAAGCTGTAAGTGGAGGTGTGAACACTGCCACCCACACACACATACCATGTGAAGAGAATTATTTTCATATTACTTAATATTTCCACCCACCACCTAAAATCCAGGTGCTTAAATGGAGCAGTAAGATTCTCCTAACCCTCACCTTGTAAAAATCCTAGCAATTGCTTTACTCACACAAGAACAGATTGCTGGCAGACAGATCCAGACCTCTCAGCAGTAGCGTGCTTCCCTGCCTGGACAGGTTTCCATGGGCTCAAGGCCTCTCAGAGCAATAGGGTGTACTGAGTGAAGTAATAACTTGGAAAGGGTGTAACATCCACTGGCTTCTGTGCTTGGACTTTTTGCTGGCAGGCTCTTCTCTTTCTGCTCAGGTTTCTATCTGGAGAAATTTGAGCTACACAGGATCTAGAGATTCCTTGAGTATCTTAGACTTGTCCTCTCTAGAGCTGCTTGGAAGGAGTTCTGCAAGATCGGTGCAATACAGCAGTGCTAAATGCGGGACAAATGAGTTGGAACCAGACTTTCTGTGGATGTCCAACAAAGGGAAAGCACAGAATAGAGTGGTAAAGAAAGCAAAATATATACAGGATGCAGAGAAGTTGTCTGGGCACATAAACATGAGTTCTCAGCAGGTACATAAAGATTTTGTGGAATAATTGAGGCAACTCCCTTGAAAACAAAAACTTTGGATTTACGTTTACCCAGACTTGCAGAAGAAAAAGGAACCTATTTCCTAGTAGTCCTGATTCTGGTTTCCTATTTTATATTCTCAGGGTCTCCAGCAGGAACGTGTTGTCTCTGATTTATGATTCGCACATATTTTATTGGTCATAGTCTTTCAGAATAATTCACAGCTAAAGCAATTTTTGGGGCATCCAAAAGAGCAATGCTTAAAAATAAAATTTCCATGACCTGCATTGATTTAGTACCTGGCACAAATCCTAACCAACCCTAAACTCAGCAATAAATAACTTACAAGAACAGCTTTCTTACTGTGGCATTACTTCCTCCCCTAGTGAACAAATAAAGAGTCTGACTCTGCATTCCACACCTAAGCAAAATTTCTGTTGATGCTAGTGGGACGTTTTCCCTCAGGAGCCTAAAGTCTGGTCTGCAGTTGTCATAGTGGTGACACAGTGAATTGAAGATGCTCCGCTCTGGTCCCTGTGTAAACCCAAAGTTCTCATCTGGCTCTTACATCCCAGTCACACTGGGCATCACTTCATATCATGCAACCCAGAACAATTCTGGGTTTATCTGCAGGAGAAACAATGCCCAGTTTGTGAGATAAAGTCATTTACTTGTTGTTATAGAAAGGAGGAAAAAAATGCTCTTGTAATGCGCCTTAAGGATTGAGCATCATGAAGTCTTTTTTACTTGCTTTGGGCATTACTGACACACGCTCTCACAAGAACAGACAGAAATACTGATGAAATAAAGTCATGAAATGCTGCTTGCTGTGCTTGACATATAACACCTTCACATACTTCACACCATCAGTAACTACTGTAAAGTGCAATAACAAACAGGAAAATAAGTGTGCAAATGAAGCCTTAAATGTCTAGAGCAGATCCCTTTCCGAGAAGCCTTGCAAAGCTCTCTTCTGCTCAAAAAAATTGCTAGCAACAAATAATTTTTACTAGCACTGCAGAGCTAATGGAGCTGTAGGAGAGAACTCTGGATTCCTTTCTGATTCATGCTTCACAGTGGAATTGTTAAGTTCCAGTTGGAGGATTTTTTTTTTTCTGGTGATGATGTATGAGCCAGAAAAGAGCAGAGGCCAAATGGTTGCAGACCTGGCATTCATGAAAGAGATTTCCTGGTAAAAACTGAAAAAATCAGACCAGAATCCACAAATATGGATCCTCACACTTTCTTTTTTACCAGCTCATTTTTTCCTGGTTTATGTGTGAAATTTGGATACTTACGTGAAATATGAATTACAGAAGGCTTCGCTGAGCCCCAATCCTGAAACATGACATGCCTGGGCAGAGTGCTACAAGTACAGGGAGGAAGGCAGAAGAACTCCATGTGATTTAGCTGTCTACCCATGTGCTGTGCATTAGAAACTACTTATTGAGGGGTTATTGAATTCTACTTATTGAATTCTGTTTGAATTCTTTTGTACAGCTCTTTAATATCTTGAAATCCTATCTTCCATCCAGCATTTTGGTGTCCTTTCTCAAAGTAAATGAGCTTTTTGATATCTCTTCCAGTGCAGGTAGATCCTTATCAGAAGTAACAAACAGTGGTGTATTGGCTCCTTTGAGTGTTGGGGCCGACACTATCAGGTGCTTTTATGCCATGCTGCACAAAAGAGCATAGTACATGGGAAGACGTTTGCACCCAGAACCAATTACAGCGCAAACTGACCTAGAACAATAAACTATTGCCTCGGGTACCACTGCCCTGGCCATCAAAATGTACACAGCAGTAATGATGGTGCACTGTCATTTCAGTTTTTTAATTTCCTTTCAATAATTTTTGGTCCCCATGCTGGTATAGGCTTCCTTATCCTAACTTCCACATTTTCTCTTGTGCAGAGATCTGCCAAATGACAAACTTTAAAATACATAGAAGAAGAGAAACTAAAGAGGAAGTGAAAGGGAACAGGGCTTTTCAGGGCAGTATCTGCATGCAACTGAGAATGAAATCAAAGCCTCCCTGCAGCCAGGCTGAACGGAAAGGTTCGTACAGGAGGCCTGCTGGCCCAATATAAAGCAGCTAAAACAATATTGCTCTGAATTCTGGGAAAAGGTAGCAGCTCAATTTATTTTGAAGTGTCAAGTAATTCAGCCGTTCTCCATTTAAGGCCCAAAGAAAATCCCTCAAGAAATTCAATTTATATTCCAGTGCCCAGTTATACCTTCTTTTCCCCTTTCCTGTTGGCTGCCAGTGAACACACTGGATGATATGAAAATGAGATAGCAGGATGTCTTTTGAAAGTAGGTCTAGAGGAAAACTGATGCAGCAGACATAGAATTAAATCTATGCCTCACCATGCTGTGGAAACCATACATGAAAAAAGGGGGAAATACTGCCCTGGCCCAAAATAGATAGTGACCAAGCACCTGGAATTGCAGGACACAACACAAAACCTGCGTGAATAGGATACCAAATTACGTAAGTGCTAAAGTTTCTTTGCTGCAGTTAGTTCAATATTTTTTGAGAGTGTCAGTGGAAGGGGAGAGGAGAGCCAGCAAGCACTCAGAGGCAGGAATAGGGGAACATGTCTTGAAACAATCTGGGTAAACCAGTAGAAAGACACGCAGAAGGACAAAGAAGCAGGCAAAGAGCTTGGCAGTGGGTCAGGAGCACAAATAGAAATTTTCTGCAGGACGTAGGGGAGAGAAGTTTAAGGGATAATTTAGATTTAGAAATGTGACTCAAATGGCTGCTTTTGAGCCCTTTTCCAGCCCCAGGATGTGGAATACGGACTGCCTCTCACCTTCACATGCAGCAGCCTATGCTTGCACAGACAGGTGTGTGTCACTGGGCCATGTACACCCTACCTTCTGCCAGTGGAAGCCAGAAAAAATCTGCCTGTGACTAACACATCTCTGCCCCCAAGAGCAGGGGATTTCACTGCATCATGTGCTTGGTGACTTGTCTTTGAAGTACCCAGGGGCGAGGCATTGACTCCTACCCTGCCATAAATGAAACAAATATCAGCAATGCACCATGAAGTGTCCCATGAGCCTTGGTCCAGATGCAAACACTTGGCCTGTTTGTTGGCTCATATATCACTGCATGTAGGGATGGGACCCCACCTGAGAGTGAAATTCTGACGGAGCAGGAGCACTCATGGCAGAAAACAAGTCAGCAGGATCCCACTTCACATCTAGAGAGATGAAAAGGCTATTGTTTCTGGCAAAGACAGTGTTTTGAACCTCAGGACTGTGAAAACAGTAACAGATTTATGAATTCCTCCTCAATGCATGCAGCCACCAGCCTTTAGCCAGCACATGTGAGGAACACATACCCCATACAAGCATTGAGTATGCTGGGGATGTTGCTGGAGTTGAGGAGGACAGCTAAGCTCATTCCCCACTTTTTGTGCCCATGTTATATACGGGAATAACAACATGAAGTTGGCAGAACACGATCAGATCAAAGGTTTGTCTAGGTCAGCATTCTAGCAGGAGGCAGTAGAAAATCCTTAGGGAAGACCTTTAAGAATGGGAAATGCAGAGACTCAGGCTCTGGTTGGCATCCTGTCCTGGCTTCCAGCAATCAGCAACTTAAAGGCTTTCTAGGCCTGGGGTTGTGTCCAGACCACCAAGTTTAACAGCCACCACAGACTTACCCTCTCTGAATCTGTCTAATCCCTTTTTGGATCCATTACTCCACAGCTCTGTGATAGCTGCACACACAAACCCAACTTGGCAACTACACATGCCTTTGTGTGGATGAGAGGATCCAAGCAAGCCTGTACTCATTAAAGGAAAAGAAAATGTAAGAAAACTTGGCCCTTAAAAACCTTTCTTCCCTCCTGCTTTGGAGTCCGTGTTTCCCTGGCTCCTCAGGGCACTGTGTATTGTCACCCCTGATTTCTTCCTCCCCTAAGCCCTTCAGGAGGCAGGTGCTGCAGGAAGCCTGGGCAGAGAAGTGGTCACTGTTATGGAGAACTCTGATGCTGAGCAGCTGCTTACCACAAGCAGGGAGTTTGTCACAGGCTTCTTTCAAAATGGCCCTGATGCTTTATTTCATACAAGGGGAGGTGGGCTGAGGATGATGAGATGATCCTAGTAAAGCCAGGTCATACCTCATCCAGATGCTATAGCAAATAGCTCCCCCAGGGCCAAGTTTTTTTTCTACAGCATTTATGTGCTCCACTCCTATTGATTAACCTGGGAGAGATGGAACTAAGCCCCTTTAAAATCTGTCCCTTTGGTTTTGCTACTGGAGTCCCCACATCCTTAACGAGTTACCTCATCTTGAGAGACTGGAGAAGAGATGTAAGGTGTGGGTTTTTTTGCTGACCTGGGTTTGTACCTGGGCCCTGTCTGTTTCTAGGGCAGAGATTCCTGATCGCCGATGCCAGTGGAAAGCTCTGCTTACCAGGTTGGTAAGCTTGCACAGCAGCAGTGGGATTTAGCAGACGGATTTATGCTAGTGCCAAACCCAACCATAGTTAAAGGGCTTCACTAATAAGTTCTCATCAAAGAAAGCCATGCTAAAGACCAGATTTCCAATTTTGTACCATGTGGGACCCACAGGTTGAAGCAGCTTTATAATCTGATATGGCATTATTCACGCTGAACACTGTGAATAAAATACATTAAATACAGTACTAATCTGGTCTGGTAGCAGCAGAGTTCACACCTTCATGGGTTGATGATGGGTGGCCATGAGGGTCATTTACATTGTGCAGAACAAGGCATCATGTGCCTTTCTACTAGCCATTTGCCTTGCAGCAGCCTCACATCAAAGTCACAAGTCACCTACATCACTGGGTTTTCAAGAGTGTTATTGAAGACTTCGCAGTCTCCTGGAGACATTGTAAAATTGCTTCTGGCTACATGGGGAATTGAAGGTAGAACAGACAGTTCAAAGGAAAAAATGGCTCGAAGGATGTGGACACCTTGTGCTTCTACAATATGGCTCACTCAGCTCTGGTCTGCTGGGTTATGGCCACAAAACAGAAGGGAATCATTCCCAAGGCTTTGCACTCCACTTCTTTGATCTGATATGGCTCTTCAAGCCACCTCATATGCATTTGCTGTGCCTAGTTATGGTCCACTCCACCTGTCTTCCTCAGTCTTCCATAAGGAAGTTTCTAGCACAATTTTTCTCTGAGCTTTTTGGGTTTGCTGCTTTTGCTATGTGATCTGTAGTATTGGTGATATGGCAGATGACAAAGGAAATCAAAAGCAAAGTACCAGCTCTGTTAGACAGAGCTGAGTGCAATGCACCAGCCCTGCCATGGAGAAGGAGTGAATCCCACAGGACAGCACATGCATAGAATCATCACAGAGTCAATGAATGGTATGGGTTGGAAGGAATCTTAAAGATCATTTAGTTCCAGTTCCCCTGCCACAGGCAGGGACACCTTCCACTAGACCAGGTTGCCCAGAGTCCCATCTAGCCTGGCCTTGAACACTTCCAGGGATGGGGCATCCACAGCTTCTCTGGGAAACCCGTGACAGCACCTCATCATCCTCACAGTAAAAAATTTCTTCCTAATATTTAACCTAAACAACAACTCCTTTCAGTTTAAAGCCATTTCCCCTTTTCCTGTCACTATATATCCCTGTAAAAAATCATCCTCCAGCTTCCTTGTAAGCCCTCTTCATGCACCGGAAGGATGCCAGAAGGTCTTCTCTTCTCCAGGCTTAACAGCCCCAGCTCTCTCAGCCTGTCTTCATAGGAGAGGTGCTCCTGCCCTCTGATCATCTTCGTGGCCCTTCTCTGGACTTGCTCCAGAAGGTCCACGTCCTTCTTACGTTGGGGGTCCCATATCTGGGCGCGGAACTCAAGAAAGTGCCTCATCAGCCTTACCCGAGTTTTCTCCTGGGGTGGCAGACAAGCTAGGTCTGTTCACACCGAGGACTGCTTGGAGATTTTCCTGGCACTTTTTTAACACTTCTTTTTCTTCTCACTTTTTATCTGCCAGCAACTAAAGCCAGTTGGCTTAATGGAGAATAAAAAAAAAAGGAACAATGAAGAGTGGCTTTCCAATTAGCAATGGCAAAAGACATTCTAGGATTAGTGTTTTGTCATAATACATGGAAAATAAGGAACAATAAATTGCAGAAAGCCTGGTATTAGGCACTTTAATGAAAAAAGATGATGAGTTTTCAGTCCAGACTTTAGGAATGCAATACTGTGCAATAAAGGTAAACAGAAGTGTTCAGTGTTTTTGCTCTCATGCCCCAAAATGAAAAAAGATGAAGTCTTATTACCTATATTTTAAAAATCAAATACAGTCTACAGCCTTTCTCTTTGGCTGCTAATATAAAGTTCAAGATGAGCTATAATGTCATGACACAGTGACTGCCCTTTAAAAGAGGAAAGGGCCCCCAAATTTCAGTTTGCTAATATGACATTCACTGAGAGACTATTTTAATAAAAAACGTACAGCAAGAGGGCAGGTGTCTTCAAGCTGGATCTGGGGCCATAATTCAAGTCCTTTGTGTGATACAGAAAGTTCAGAGTAACAATGACCATGGACTTTGGCTTGCTATCCTTGACTTCATTCACAAGTGAAGTAGAGCACAAAGTTAAGCATGATGAGCCAGAGGTCTGGTAGTAGGTGACCCATGTAATACCTTGGCTAAGAAACTGAGATTGTGTCGTCCTATAAAGTCTGGAACAAGAAGCACCTAGGAGTCATTACTTACAGCTATAGCAGATCTTCTACCTGAATTCTTTGAGACCAGGAATGCCTCTTGTTAGGGGACTTAAATCCACTGTAAAGCAATATGTCTTTCCCTCAGAAAAACTTTGAGGCATCTGCAAAAAGGGAAGAGAAAAGCTGGAAGTCATGAATCCACAGAATTTACGTAGAGCTATGAATGCTGGCCCTGACAGCTGCATCTCATGGTGATGGGTCCTATCACTCCTTGATGTCTGCACTGACCCATGTGAATATTTTGCCAATGACTTCTTTCTTTCCTGCTGCAGGCATTCCCAAGGTCAGACTCAACAAACAGCTCATGGTAGCTTGGTTGCTCCTTGAAGCAATTTAGATCCTTCATTGTAGGAGCTCCAGACAGGTGACAGGTGGAAAGTCCTGATGCCATCTCATCTCTTCACACTTCTGGGGGATGCAGAGATGAGTTTAGAGAGGAATGGGGTAATTGTGGTACAGCTTATAGGCTCTGATGGGGCTGGAGAAACAAGAGACCTGTCAATAGCATTATAGTGGATCAGAGGAATTCCCACATTATGGACCAGCTCAGTGGGACAGGCAAGGAGGGGACCAGGTGTGGTTGGATGGCCACAGCCGTATGGTGAATAAGCAGCCAGCAACAGGAAGGAAGAAACGGGCTCTCAGGAAGGAGATGTTCACCTCTAGCAGCCCAAGCTTGTGCCATTCCATATATGTGTTAAATGAAGCAGAAACATTTGTGCCTTCTGGCATCTGGCATTGACTCCAATGCCTCTGAAGGATATTCCAAAGGAGTTCTTCAAGCTCTTCCACCATATATGAAAAAAAGAGCTTGGCCTCGTATTCTTGGAGAAATGTTGTCTGTGTCTCAATGACGCAAGGGGAAAAGATGAGGATGTCATAGTCACTAAATCATTCAATTGTTCCTAAAGGGAAGAACTTTCACCCCAGGAGTTGAACAGGGATATCAGCTGTGAACCTTAGGAATATTTTAGCTTCTTGGATATTCCATTTCTATTTCCTGTTCACAGCCCTATCAGAGGGTGCCACTATAAACAGAGAGTAGATGAATAAGCGTTTGGATTATTTATGCTAATTATAAGAGTTGGTGGCTAAGCTGCATTTCCTTGCAATATTAGATCACCTGTGATCATGAGCATGAAGCCTCTCCCACAGGACACCCAAGTACCTTCTCCAGTTATCAAAGACAGCATGTCAGAGGGCCAGGCAGCAGGGCAAAGGCCACAGCCCTAAACTGCAGGAGGACTCATTTGGGAGCAAGGGGTCTGCTGTCAAGGCACCCCTCTGCTGGTTTGTGATCACCACGTGATGAGCAAGCTGCTGACAGAGGAGGCCAGTCCTTTGAAAGAGGGGCCAGAGAGTCCAGCAGAGTGGAACTGCAGATGTATGACTGGAAGGCAACAGGGGGCCCTGAGGGGGAAGCCAGATGTGGGACTTCCCTGCTCAGTCAATGAGAGATGCTGTGTGTGCACCCAGTGCATGTACTTTTGGCATTTCTGTGATGCAAACCAGGCCATGGGAGGAGGCAAGGGACTACAAACCTTCTGAGCAGAAAGGAGCTGCTTGAGTCCTTTGAGATGCTCTTTCCTCAGGAGAGCTGAATGACCTCCTTCCAGCTATCTCCTTCCTCCGTCTTATGGACTGTATCTGATCTTAGCAACACTGGTAATGAGTTTGCCTAAATGAAGGCCACTGAGAATTATTGATTTTCCTATTGAGGAGGAGACTATCCATTAAACTGAAACAGAAAAAAAAAGAAATTCACAATATTCAGCAGAATGAAACAATTAATTCTGTCTGACTGAAGAATTTGAAGTGACCCCAAACAAATACTTTACTTCCATTGCCTTGGGCTTTAAAAAAGTCAGAGAAGACAGACAGCCAAAGGGGGAGGCTAGATGTCTTAGCCAAAGCTATCAAGACAAATGCTGCTGTTTTAATGTTTCTCCTCATTTTGTGGCAGAAGGACTTCAGCAGTGATGAGGGGGGGCTCTTGCCCGGGATGTGTAAAAATGGGCTTCAAATCTTTGGTCTGCCCAGTTCAGGCTAATGAACTTGCACTGATACCTTACAAGAAGATGAGAGGATGAACACATGCTCTGCATGTTGACGTTTTCCCACTTCCTAAAAGGTAAATGTGTAATGAGGAGGACTTGAGACTGGAGCTGAAGGAAGTGAGATCCAAATGCAGACAGCAAGCATCCATCTTCTTTTGCCTGACATTGAGGATGACCAAAAACCACAAATGAGTTAGGACAACTTTGACCAGGATGCTGGGGAGAACATCCTGATGGTGGGAAGATTCATCTCGGGAGACCCTGCGCAGAACCATGCAGGAGGCAGAAGGGGTGTTTGAACCTATTTCCTCTGTACCAGCTAGACAAGGAAAGTTCCAAAAACAACCCCTCTTTGCAAAAGGGGCCCAAATCCCCCTGAGAAACCAAGTTCAGCAGACGGAAACAGTTTGTATCAGAAACGTCAGCACAGAGGATAAATAATGCTGGTGGCCACCCACTGCTGTCTTTTGGCGAGTCAAAGGTGTGCCCGACTCCTCACCTCGGAACACATTCCTTTTATCAGCATTGCCACAGGTACAAAACGCAGGACAAGCACAACGTGAGAATTTAGTGAGAATTTCAATATACAGTGTGATGGCACATTTGTTACCTAGACCCACTGGCTGCTAACTGTGTAATTTACTTGGGCTGCTTGTTCTGCCAAGTCCACATAAGCCATCAGTAGAAATGCAAACACACTTCCAAATTTTTACAGGCTTTCTTATATTTTGCTTCTATGGAAAATACATTTTCTGTCATTTTGTACCCGGAAGTTTTCCTCCTACACATCATGCAGACAAATAAACAACCCCACGATCCAGCCAGGGAGGTTAGCAGGCTTGATACTGTGCTATGTCTAACTGAGCCAGTCTTTTACATATGTTATATATTCACCTTTTCTCTGGCATCTGCATTGCACTTGGGAAAACACTCGCACGCAAAGGGATGGGCTCTGGGGAATGGAGAAACATTATCTAGCACGGGAATACTCAATTAATTTTCAGCAAGCAGCTTTTATAATACATAACATACTCTTAACATAATACACTTTGGTCTTGTGCCAGAGATTCTAAATGATTAGGCTGTATCAATTTACTCTTGAAACACTGATTAAAATCTTAAAACTTTCATAGCAAATGATGCATGAACCAGAATCTGAAATGTGATGATTGAAATATTGCAATGTCACAGATTCATCACACAGCCTTTCCAAATCCACTCTCGGTTTCAGCTGGCCCCTTAAATGTTCTACTCACACGTCCTAGTGATCAGCTTTTTTCTCCTGCTCTGTCTCCCCCTCTCCAACCCTCTGCCTCTTGGAAAGATAATAGCCAGGCCTTAATTGAAGCAAACAGGTCATTAAAACAGTAATTTTGTAGACATTCGCAATGACAGACATTCATTCACTGCCAAAGACAAGTAAAGAATCGAGGACTGGATATTCCATGCACATTAATTCTACCATAGACCAAATCAAAGTTAAACATCGTCCTCACTTCTTACTGTGAGAAATTTCCACTGGGAACAGAATTTAAACAAAGAAAAATGAAAAATAACTATTCAACTCTTGCCCTGTGAGTGCTGCCCCAGCCTTGAAGGAGGTCTTAACAAATGGTGTCACAACTTCTCCAAAGAGAAGGAAGATTCACGTCTCCTGTTTTTTGGTGCACAGTCACAACTCATCATCTGTTGCAGATAAGAGAGGTCAAATCACCCCGATTATTTTTACAACCTCTCTGTAGGACAACCCTCATTACAGTGTCACTAAAATGCACTTATTTCTCACTGGAATCCAGAAACTCCAAGCAAAATTGCCTGCTGCGTGAAGCACATTGTCCAAAGATGATGTCTGTCCTAGGAACCATTGTACCAGAGCTTTTGTGAAATGATACTTTAGCAGCAAGCCAACACTGTAAATCTTGTATTGGGTCTCAAATGCCTGTAAAGATAAGTGCACTGGGACTTCTTCAAACTGTCAGCTACAGGTCCCTTCCTTAGCTGTCAAACTGTGGTGTCTCTGGGGAGAAGCCATGTGCCATTCTGATAGTCTGATGGTGAGGATGTCCTGACCTTCTCTGGCAAAGGACAGCACTCATCACCCTGAAGGGAGACATCTGAGCCTGGACTCATCCCATTTCACTTCAGGCCAAGTTGAGTGTCTTATTACACTAGGACTTTTCCCCACAGTCTGTAGAGAGAGGCACCACCAGACTCCTTGTCAACACTTAAATGAAGACATGTTTTTGTCCCCAGTGACCCTGGAGGAAACTGCTCCTAACTAAGTGTTCAGTTAAATGCCTAAAATGAGATGAGGTGGCCTGGACCAGGCAGCAGCCTGGTGTAGCTGTCTCCACATGAACTGCCAATGTGCTCCAGTGCCAAGTCCAGTCTTGGCAGGCTAGGACCAGCATGCCAGGCCATGACTGGCATCACACTAATACCTAAGGACACTAGGAACTGGGGCCTTGGGGAGATGACCTCTGCTCCAAATATTTCAGGGACCATCTGAAGCAGGGAGAAGTCAGAGGAAGGAGCACACCATCATTTTAAGGTGCAGAGTAGATGCCTGGCTAGACCCAGTGGCTGTCCCCTGAGGGCTCCTCTCCTCTCAGCTGGCAGTCCTTTCCACTGTACTTTTGGCATGCTTGAACCTGTGTCCAGGAGCTTTCCTGGTCCATCACACACCACCATTAGTGGACAACTTCTGTGTTCTTTTCAGAGCTTTTACTCTGCTCCAGCTCAAACTGTATGTAAGCAAGGAGGAAAAAAAAAACCAACTGAATGAGATCATTTTTCTCTTCTCATCTCAGACATTCAGACTGCTAGCCAGGGTTACTGGAATAAAGCAGGGAAGCTCTTTTTCCATAGCAAGCCATCTGGTTGACATAGACTCACACTGATGCTAATCTGTTGGTTTCTTTCTTTTTATTATTTTTTTTTTCCTGAGGAACACTTCATCTGCAGCTGTAAATTCAGACCTGCTCCCTCTGTGTGCGGAGCATTCATTTTGCACACATATTTATTACCACATTATGCCCCATTGTAGGTGTCAGGAAATCATTGTTATCCTTGGTGTGTCTACGTTGTTCTAATGTCAGGGATGTACTTTCAAATGGAAATTAAGCAATTATGTTTCACATGGGGAAACCTGACAGACGCATAGATTTTTACACCACTGGCAATGTTGCTGTCACAAAAGCAGACATTGTTCTCAGTGGACTGTCAAAGAAATATAATGTATTTCAAGAGCACAGTGGGAGAGGGAGGGGAGCAAGAAGGGGGAATGTGGGGTAATTAACTGTGTGATTTGAGTTCATAGATCACGGAGCTGTTTAACTTCAAAATGCAGAAGGGACATGACAATGAGGCTACTTAACTCATCCTTGAAAAGGAGTCTTCCAGTAGCCTTTTAAAAAACAAATAAACGCTTTCAACACTATCTTCAGCTCCTGGTTAAAACAGGATGCTACCGCATGTTTACTATTTGTGCCGCTTATTTAGGAATTGGTCTAATTAGCTACCAAGACAAGTGCTGCAGGAGCAAAGAGCCATGCTGGTTCCCAGTTTATTGAATATCAGCCCCCTAGCCAGGTTGGCCAGGTGGTGTGCTTGGGACAGGGACCTGGGGAATCCTTCACCTGGCGAGGAACGTGTGCTGCAGGTTGGTGCCATACATCCTCCAGGGATGGGAAACTTCTGCTCTTTCCCCGTGGTTCTATCATTGTAATGCAGCACACAGGGCCCATCTGGAGCCTCGTGCAGCACAACCCGCCTTCCCTCCTCCTCCTCCTCCTCCTCCTC
>VZTI01004250.1:81464-136450 GCA_013397865.1 Struthidea cinerea
TCCTCCTCCTCCTCCCACCTTCCCCCAGCTATTTTTGGTTTGTTGCAGGCTTTATTCAGCAGCCTTTTGTGTAACTCTCCTCTGCCCTTGGTCATTAGCTTCATACTACTCCCTCGGGTTTAATAGACCAACAGCAGTCCAAAGCCAGAAGCCAGTGAGGCAAAGGGCTGTACTCGTGCCCAGTTGAAAGCAATAGAAGTCTGGGGCCCAAGGAAGATAATATCTTAAAAAATGAAGTATTTTAAAAATATTTCAATCAAATCCTCACATTTTACAAAAAGGTCTGTTAAGAAGCACAGCAGTGTGCATCCAAAACCAAGCCTTCAGTTAAATGGATTTCTAGAAAAGATAAAAAAAGCACTTAGGGCTCTTCAAGAATAATTTATTTGTTTCATGGATATTTTAGATGGGCAAATCCTGTAGCCCTGAACAAAACAAAATTCTTACAATTGAGATTGAGTGGAATAACTAAAGATCAAGACTTCTGTAAGCCAAGAGCTGCATAAAGATGGCTGAGAAAATGGCTGTTGCCTCAAGGAGTTCGTATTAAAATGCAAGGCACCACAAAACCACTGAGATGTGGGAAAAGTAGAAATTTCTATCCTTCCTCCCCTCCATGAGACAAAAAAGATATGTATATCATCCCAGGTCTCAGGGGAGTTTTGGAGCAAGAGAAGAACTGAACCCAGAGTTTTCAGATGCCAGTCTGGGCTTTTAAGCTCCTCCTCTGGCCATTCAGGTCACCTTTACCTATGCAAGAGGGGAATAAAGCCCACAGCTCTTTGTTTGGATCCAGCTGGCTGCAGATATCCTGGGTCTGCTGCTCTAGAGATGCAGGGCAGAAACACTTGTTGGCACCTGGACACTGCTGAACATGAGACCCTGCCCCATCTCCGCAGCCCAAGAAGGCTCAGTGGGCAACTGTGCCTACTGCCACCCACAGCTCTTGAGCTGGGAAGCAGTGTTGATGTCATTTGCTTCAGGATGTGAACCCTTCTTTTCCTGTCTTCTGCCTCTTCCTGCCTACTCACCAACCCCAGTCACAGGCTCTAGTTTTAATTCTTTTCCTGCTCCCCAGGAAAGGCACCTCTTGTTCATTAAGACACACCATTCCTCATTCCTCTTCCTGTCTCATTTATTTCTTTCTCTGTCACCTGCAGAAGTCAAACCACATGAGACCTGGAAGAGCTCCTTGAAGAGACTGAAGATCACTGGACAAACAAGTGCTGCTCTAACACCAGTAGATTAATACCACATAGCTTCATCAACAAGAGGGAAAATCAGTGTCCCACGTATCAGGTGGGAAAAATGAACCAACAGACACAAATGCTAGAGCTCCCTGTAGGTGCAGAAGGAGAATCAGTATCAGCATCAGCTGGGCTTCTGTCAAGCAAGGCTGGGGTGGAGGGACACATGATCTTTTTTGGCCCTCTGCAAATATGTATTTTACAACAACTTGGCAAAATGTCCAAAATGTTTCCTAGGAATACTTGCAGCTGATAGAGTGCTAAAGGAGGTAAAAAAGTTAGTGACAGTGGCAGGACAGTGGGCCACAAGCAATCCATGAAGTGCTGCCAAACCCACGTGTAAAGAGCACAGGCCGTCCCAGGAAGCGATGAATGTGAGAAAAAGGTGTGGTGTGGGCCCAGTGTACTACTGATGGACCACCCTCACCATCCACAATACTGTGGCCAGCAGGGAGAATGTGATTCTTGATATCGAATTGCAAAATCCTGAGTGGGATCCAGATTTTGAATTAAGATCTCAAATCTATTCAACTTTCCCCCCAAAAAGCTGAAAAGTGACAACTTAGGATACAGAGGGTGGTTATGTTCTCCACCTCGCAAAGGAGGAAAAAAACAAGCCCATCTCTTCCACAGAAGAGCTCCATACATCCAAAAGGCTCCTTCAGATAGACAATAATCCCTCTCTTCATCTTCCCTGCTTTGTTCCTGAGCTTGCATCAATCCGTCACAACTCTCCACTTAGGCAAGCTCTCCACTTTGTCAGATGGGACCCACCTATTCCTATCAGGTCTCAGCCCTCAGAGTGGGTTCCATATTGTCAATGCCTGATTCCTGTTGGTACCAGATGTGCAGCCAGGTGTTTATCCATTGAAGCCCTGTTCCTTCCCAAGCCCTTCCCTTCACTCATGGAGACCAGATATTGTGAGCATAATGGCTTAGGTTCTGCCAACCCAAAATCAAATTGTTTATACACACTGTTAGTTTTAGCTCAATGCTTCCAAACCCCAGGGCAGAATTCAGATACACAACTCCCTTTCTGCCCAATAGGATTTGTGTGGTAACACTTTGGCAGAGTTGAAAATACTCACACACACACATAACAGAACACATGGACACAAGTATGAGGACATCTGAGAATGTCACAGTTTGTAGTTGTTCTGTAAGTCCACTGGGACAGATACCTCATCTCTTAGTGGCTTCAAAGCCAAGTAGGACTCTTCTGTGCATTGTAAAAATAAACACTCTTCTATGAAGAACTGCTGAAAAAGGCCCTGGCAAACGGCACCAAGAATCTTTCTGATTCTTGTAAGTGCTACTGACAAACTTATTTCTATGGTGCTTTTTCTCTTAAAAAGGTCCAGTAACATTTTCTTCTTCTCATGGAGCAGCATGTCCATTCTAATGAGTAACTGCTTTTTTGTAGTTGCCTGCTACCTAGTGGTTTGCACATACCACTGGCACAAGCAAAGAACATTTAAAGCACAACTTCCAGACAAAATGAGAGCATGGAAAAGTGCTGGCCCTCTTTGCTTCCCTGTGCTATCTAAGCTCTCTCTTCTCCCTGCCCTTCCTACCTCTACTCCTTTATTTCCAATCTTACCAGAGTGACAGAATTGTTGGGGTTGGAAGTGCCCTCTGGAGATCATCTAGTCCAAATTCCCTGCCCAGGTTACACAGGCATGCATCCAGGTGGGTTTTGAATATCTCCAGAGGGAGAGACTCCACGACTTTCCTGGGCAGCCTTTGAGCCTTTTTTTTCATGCTTATCTTCCTGCAAAAAAGACCCCCAAACAAACCAACAACAAAATCCTCTGATCTCTGTAGATCATTTGGCCCATGCTGCTTGTCACTAACCAATAATCCTGGAAGGGAAATGTTCAGGTCAGGCATATGCATACAGGGACATCTTGCTTTGGAAATAAAAACCACAGCAAATAATCCTCCCTGAAGGTTTCCTCTCTGCCAAAGCTGCACTCTCTAACCAGTGGGCTGGAAAAAAGGTACATAGCACTCTTGCTGCAATTCTGTGGTGGCACATCCATTACAGATTTCACAGAATTATAGAACAGCCCATGATGGAAGGGACTTCAAAACATAGTCTAGTCCAAACATATATGGAAAAAGAGCCTAGATGGGATCATCTAGCACCCTGTCAAACTGCATCTTGAAAACCTCCCGTGATGGAGGCTCTACCACAACCCATGAAAGGTTGTTCCGGTGAATGATTGTTCCAAACGTAAACAATTTCTTTCTATGTCAAGACAAGCACTCCCAGTGCAACTTATACTTCTTGCCCCTTGTTTTATCCATGCAACACCTCAGAAAGAAAGCCACGATTCTCTTGGTGGAATGTGTCTGCGCAGCACCACTAACTTGACGCAAGTGGTACTCACTAATTAGGAGCCCTAAAGGCACTGGTGGCACCTAGACATTTTGAAGTACGAGAAAGGGCGTGGTCCAGTGGTTGCACCACCAGGAGTTGATGTGATGGGACATGATGCTGGGGGAGGGAACTGAAGCCAGGAGAAGGGTGAAACACACGTAAGGAGTTGCGGACACCACACAAGCCGCCCAGTGTCATCTGCCGCTGCCTGGAGATGATGCAAGCTCTGCACAGGGCACGGCACCTGGGGATCTACCTCATATGGAAGAAGCAGCAGGATTGAGCTCAGTGCTGCTGCATCTGCATCTGGAGGAAAGGTGCAGCAGCAAATCCCACTGCTGATAACAGCAGCCCGATCTCTGTATCCAGCGTGCCCACTCAGGTGGCACCAGACGCCTGGTGAGGCCGTAGCGTGACTGATGAAATACAGACAGAGAAATTCAGCAGAAATTAACCCACCCGCCGAGTTCCAGCTCATCACGTGTAATAAGATGGGCTGAGTGCAAATAGGCTGAATTTCTGATTAGAACCAATTCAGCACTGTAGGTCTGGCAGACCACAAAAACAACTTGCACAATCCAGATTTTGGAATAATATGTTTTATTGAAAAAACGGAAAGGCGGCAATAAATGCACTGACTATCCCTACTGGAGATAAGTCCACTAACTACATATTAACTACCTATCTATTGGTGGGGGTTAAGTGCACTATCTACCTATTAAATACTTTAATGTGGACTACTCCTTATATATACAGAGCCAGTCTTCAGGCGTGAGCCCCCAGCAGCTCATCTCTGTCTCGTAGCACTGGCCTTCACAGCAAGAAGGAGTTGCTTGAACTGATGTCGCAGCCTAATATACTCCTGCACCACCTCTCTGTAGGCGTCTGGATCGCGTACCAGGTGCTGGAACAGGTTGGGTGGTTCAACCCTTTGCAGTTCTGGCGGCAAACTGATCTCCCCGGGAAGCCTCTGGTTGCCTATGACAAAGTGGTCGAGGCGTTTCTTGTCCAGGGAGCAGCGCAGGTAGTCCACAATGTCCACCAAGCGCTTCAGGAAATCCCTCCTGCTCCACTGTGACAGGGGTCTGGTGTTCAGGAGGTGCATGACAACTGTCTTCAAGGCGTAGGTGGAAAAGCCTGTGCCCATTGCAATGCGGCTGAGGAACTGCAGGCATTTGCAGTGCCAGCTGTCCTGCGGTGCCTGCTTGGCAACATGCCTGAAGAAGTTGGCCTCAGCCACGGCGTAGGTCTCATGCCAGGTTGGGCTTGGCATGAATTGGACTTCTGTGGGCTGACTGCTGACATAGACATCCGAGTCGCCTTGCTGCACCCCAAACAGTACCTCTACCACCAAGCTTTCCTTGCCCTTGCTCAGCTGCATCTTGCAGGACCGGCTGGAGGGCAGCAACGTTAAATTAAGCCCACAGTGGGAGGACTGAGGCAAAAGCAACCAGTCGGCTCTCACCAGTCGGTACAGCCAGCAGGCAGTTTTCTCCACATCCAGGTAGGGTCCAGTGCAGAGGGTGTCTAGGAGGCTGGGCTCCTGCTTCCTGCTCAGCTCCTCCTTGGAGTGGTGGAGGAAGCACAGCATGGCGTTGTCGCCCAGCTGCTCCCTCACGCAGGTGCACTCCAGGTCCACTCGGACACGGAAGTTCCTCCCTGGCATTTTTGCTCCAGTGTCCGGTTCCAGGAGGAAGGCGTGCCCCACAGGGGCACTCAGGGGTACAAGCACGTGGTAAAGCACACCTTCTGCGTGGGGCTGCCAGCCTTCAAAGGCACTGCCCACCCCGATGGCTTGTTGCAGAACTGGGTAGAAGTGACTGGACGAGCCATGTCCAAAGGCACGTGTGAAGTTGTCCATCAGGAGAGTTACCATGGCACGACCTCTGTCCAGGTCCATGAGAGGCCACTGCATGTGCTCCTGCACAAGCCTTCCAAACTTGCTTGCAAAATCCTGCTCTTTGTCTTCATTTGTGTCAGATTTCTCTCCTTCGTTGCCAGCAGCATTGTTCTTCTGCACATCCACGCTGGCATTTACTTCTTCATTTGTGCCCTTATTGCATTTTTTTCCACCATGTCTGGCCTCCTTGTCGTCTTCATTTGTGTCAACATTGCCGCCTTCTTCCTCATTTCCGGCCTCAGTGACGTCTTCGACGACATTCTCATCATCGTTTACTTTTCCAGGATCTCCATCCTCATTGCCTTCTTTTTCCTCATTTCCAACATTGTCTCTTTCATTTGAGACAGCATTGCCGCCTTCTGCCTCATTTCCGGCCTCCTTGTTGTCTTCCTCCACATTGACATCATCACTTCCTTCTCCAGCTTTTGCGTCCTCACTGTCTTCTATTCCTTCACTTCCAACATTGTCTCTCTCATTTGTGACAGCATTGCTGCCTTCTTCCTCATTTCCATCATCCTTCTTGTCTTCCTCCACATTCACATCATCGTTTCCTTTTCCAGCTTTTGCGTCCTCACTGCCTTCTATTCCTTCAATTCCAACATTGTCTTTTCCAGTTGTGCCAGCATCGCTGCCACCTTCTCCACTGCCATCAGCATTGTTGTCTCTCTCCACATTTGCCAAGGTGATTTCTATTTCCTTCTTTTCCAGAGCATTGTTTTCTTTATCATTTGCACTCTTGTACACGTTGTTGCTGGACTTCTTCTCCTGGCCACTGCTCTCTGGCTCACAGCAACTTCTCCGGAGGATAAAGGACAGCACCAAGAGCAGGGCCAGGANATTCCAACATTGTCTTTTCCAGTTGTGCCAGCATCGCTGCCACCTTCTCCACTGCCATCAGCATTGTTGTCTCTCTCCACATTTGCCAAGGTGATTTCTATTTCCTTCTTTTCCAGAGCATTGTTTTCTTTATCATTTGCACTCTTGTACACGTTGTTGCTGGACTTCTTCTCCTGGCCACTGCTCTCTGGCTCACAGCAACTTCTCCGGAGGATAAAGGACAGCACCAAGAGCAGGGCCAGGACTGCAGCAATGGCCCAGAATGGCCATTGCTGCAAGGCAGCCCAGAATGTGGCTCCCCAGGAGCCACCACTCTGCTCCAGGGTCGCCTGCTCCAGTTCCTGCAGCTCCTGCAGCAGCCGAATCCTCTGCAGCTCCTCATACTTGGCGCGCAACTCCATGAGCAGGCGTGTGTCCGTATCCAGTCCATCCCCAACCAACTGCGGGTACTGGATAAGGCTGTGCACAAACCACACCAGGAACATGAAGGCTGCCATGGCTTACATGGGGAGAGAGGAGGATGTGAGCTACGGGTGTGGAGGTGGGGATGGGAGCCTTAGGGATGTGGGTACCAAGGCACCAGGGCCCAGCTGCAGCCACATCCACAGCACCAGCAGCCGCAGCGGCGGCGGCCCTGGATGCAGGATGGGAAGCACTCTCTCGGATGCCCGAGTTTGTGCTCCGGCNTCCTCTGCAGCTCCTCATACTTGGCGCGCAACTCCATGAGCAGGCGTGTGTCCTCATCCAGTCCATCCCCAACCAACTGCGGGTACTGGATAAGGCTGTGCACAAGCCACACCAGGAACATGAAGGCTGCCATGGCTTACATGGGGAGAGAGGAGGATGTGAGCTACGGGTGTGGAGGTGGGGATGGGAGCCTTAGGGATGTGGGTACCAAGGCACCAGGGCCCAGCTGCAGCCACATCCACAGCACCAGCAGCCGCAGCGGCGGCGGCCCTGGATGCAGGATGGGAAGCACTCTCTCGGATGCCCGAGTTTGTGCTCCGGCTCTCGTCCAGCACAGATTCTGGCTTGCGTGGGCACTCGACGCTCGCCCAGGCTGGACTGGGGCAGCGCTGCCTGCTGGTGTTGTTTCTGTGCACCCCCCATTGTGACATGCCTTGTGATGTCACAGACACCAGAGACACCACAGCCAGGCCAGCCCCGCCCTTTGTTCTCACCCCAGCTCCGCCCCTCGGAATGGCCCCGGGCAGCCAAAGCCCTGACACCCACGAAAGGCAGACCCACTGCTCTGGAATGGGCCCCCAGAGCTTCCCTTTACAAAAGAGGACAAAGCCCCCACAAACCATTGTCAGATATAGAAGTGGATGATGAGATCCAGGGATACTTTGCTCCTGGACATCCCCTGCGAGGAGATGGGATTGGTTCCCTTGGTGCTGAGCCCTGTGCTTGTGGGGGTGCTCGTGGGGCCTTTGCTACAAGACTCCAAGTTTGATACAAGGCCTGAAGCTTGATACAAGTCTCAGGGAGGACACAGGCGAAGGCAAAGAGATATCTCTGCCACCTCTTTTGGGAAGCTGTCTGCGCAGCACCACTAACTTGACACAAGTGGTACTCACTAATTAGGAGCCCTAAAGGCACTGGTGGCACCTAGACATTTTGAAGTACGAGAAAGGGCATGGTCCAGTGGTTGCACCACCAGGAGTTGATGTGATGGGACATGATGCTGGGGGAGGGAATTGAAGCCAGGAGAAGGGTGAAACACACGTAAGGAGTTGCGGACACCACACAAGCCGCCCAGTGTCATCTGCCGCTGCCTGGAGATGATGCAAGCTCTGCACGGGGCACGGCACCTGGGGATCTACCTCATATGGAAGAAACAGCAGGACTGAGCTCAGTGCTGCTGCATCTGCATCTGGAGGAAAGGTGCAGCAGCAAATCCCACTGCTGATAACAGCAGCCCGATCTCTGTATCCAGCGTGCCCACTCAGGTGGCACCAGACGCCTGGTGAGGCCGTAGCGTGACTGATGCAATACAGAGAGAGAAATTCAGCAGAAATTGAACACAGTCTTTTTCATTTGCACCAGCACTGCTGTCGCCTTCTTCATGTCCAGCCTCATTGTGGTCTTCCACATTCACTTCATCAGTTCCTTTTCCACTATTTTTGTCCTCACTGCCTACTTTTCCTTAATTTTTAACATCGACTTTTTCACTTGAGCCAGCATTGTTGCCTTCTTCTTCATTTCCACCCTAATTGTTGTGTCTCTAACCATTCTGCTCAGCTTCTCCAGTGTAGGATTGACTACAAGATAAGAAAGTATGTCAGGTTGGGTTTTATCACTTTTACCCCTACTGAGTCAAGTCTGAACTGTTTTGGATGAACCTGTAGCAATGCCAGCTTGCACAAGGAATTCAAGAGGAAGTGGAAATGATTCCTTTCACAACCAGGGCTGCAGAGAGCTTTGATTTTGGTTGTCTTCATGAATGTGGATTCCTGTTCTGATACAGTTTGCTCGGTTGGCCTGAAGTCAAGGGGAGATGGGGCTATAACATATATATTCTTCTGAAAAAGAATCAGGCCTCAGATTGAAAAGAGAAAGGGTGAACAAAAGAATGACCATAGCCCTAAATCAGAACCCAAATTTTAAAGCAGACCTTTTCACCTTGCTATTACTTTCCCCTTTTAAAAACTGATGAGCCTCACTGGGGCAGTGTTTTATCTGACACAGTATTGCTTGCTTTGCAATTATCTCAGGCTATGCAATGCATTTTAAAAGGGAGCTTTGGAAAAATATGAGCAATTTGCAATGCCTAAAAAGACAGACCCTAAAAGACAACAGTTGTGCTCACAGGGGGTACTAGAGAGCTCGGCTTGGGACACTTGAGCTATAGAAGTTCTTTAAGAATGTAAAGCAATGTGCTGTTTTCCTTAGTCTTTGCAATGCCGTGTGAGATGACTTTATTGAACTAAGAAGTGTAAATGCTACTTCGTATTTAAATAGATGCTGTCCTATTGCTTTGTTGTCTGCACTGGTGAAAGGAGGGCTTTGGTGAATTGATGCCGCGTTTATTCCACAGGGTCCCTCGCGGAGACGCTCAGGCGGCACTCCGATAGCACCTACGCGTGCACACGAGCTCACCTTCGCAGGCAGCCGCAAACAGCCACTCACACACACAGTCTGTGCACGAACCGGAGACGAAGAGGAGAGAGGGGTTCTCTGTACGCGATTCCAAGGCGTTTAATGAAACCGACACACTCGAAGGAAGCAGGGACAAAGAACCAGGAACAAAACGCGCGTGGTTTGATCCCAAAGGTCCCAGGGGTGGGCAGAGCATCAGAAGCCAATAGTCTGAGGGCTAGGGGGTAGAGGCAAGGGTGAGTGACATAACAAGAGCCAATGGGAGAAGGGATGGGAGGGTGGACAGAGTCAGTAACCAGTGGAATCTTGGTAAAGGGAGAACTTTCTAGCACAGAGGTTTACGCAGAGACCACTTTCAAAGCAATGTGGGGGGTGTAAAGTGGACTTTGCCACCGCAACACACTGGTACTTCTCTTTCTTCAGGTAAGTGCTGGTGAGTGATGGGTATATGAAATCGTACAAACCTCACTTCTTTTCTTGTTTGGTTTTCATTAATACAAATAAACCAACTTGACAGCCAAATAAAATACCCACCACCTTTGCTTTGCCCCTTGTTGTCTCGATTTTATAAATGAAATGGCTGTAACTCTCCTAACAGCCTTGAAGATTCATGTCAGCATTTAGAGTATCAGGGTGATACCAGGATAATGTTTTGGCAGAGGAACAGCTTTCCCGCTGTGTTTGATTAACTGTTTGCCATAAAACACATGGAAAATAATTATCAGTTCTGTGTAAGTCCATGATGGAGCACCTATGTATCATATATGTGATGGCGAAGAATGTGAAATATGTAAAAAGTTACACAAATATCACATCATTCCCTTCACCCTCACTCTCCTCATCCCACTGTCGCTCAGGGATTCACCACCACATTCACAAAAATGAAAATATCCAGAGTACATAGGCCAACAACTGAATGTACACAGAGATGAGTTCTCTTTAGAACATCTGTACAGTAAGGTCCTCAGGGATTAGCCTAATTGCATCACTGAATCCATCTTAATGAACTTCTAGATTCATATTTATTTCAGAATTCATTATTTCCTTCAACTCAGTCCAAGAATTACTGACTACCCTGTGGAGGGTAACAGCATCAGTAGCTGGACTGCACCACATTTTTCTTTGCATTTCTCTGTGATACTAGTGAAGAAATAATCAACAAATTATTCCAAAGGTATTTATTTCTTGTATATGAATTAAAAATAAAATCTTACAAAAATATGGAACCACATACTGAAATATATCATCTTAATTCATACATCAAAGCTTTTTAGTGTAAGCTAGAAAAATAGAAATTTCATTTTGGACCCATATAACTTTCTTGCAGTATTCCTAAAAATCATGTTAAAATAAATATTTTTTCCTTAAAAAGGGAAAGTGCACATTGCTTAACCAGACTAACAAAAATAATTCAGTGCAAATTCCTAAAATAGGCATTCAGATTACATTTCCTTTCACATACAATTTCTAAATAGTTAACAGTTTAGGTTTTTCATATTTGGAAACAGTTGAACAGAATCAGTTGAAAAGAAAGTTGAATAAGCTATTGCCTCTGTCTTCGAATTTAGTTTTCAGCAAGGTCATAATAAACTCTTCTTGGAGCTCTTCTTTACTCAAAGTTAGGCAAAATTTGCCAGAGTTGATGTAAAATATTTGTTTACTTTTCACCTAGGATGCTTCAAATACATTCAAGCTTTACCAAACATTTTGGTCATTTGCTGTAGGTGTCTGTGAACAGGGGACACAGTTGGAATTCACAGAAGTAAACATTCATTCTGTTCAAAATCCTGTCAATTATTAATTTTAAAATGTTTTCTAGCAAAGAGCTAGACATTAATAGTGGTTTGATACACAGGTATTTAAGTTAAGAACATCAGACTGCATCTGACACAAATCACTTCAGGATCTCATTAACATCCACTTTCTGCATGTTTTATGTAGACTCAGGCTGACATTTTGGTTGAAGTTCACTCCACAGAAAGTGCCACTTACATTAATAAAAAAAGGATAATTGGGTCTCTTTTTTTTTACCTGAAGGATTACATAGGTTTTGGTTTTGTTCTTAACACAAAATGTACATGTTATTTTATACATGTTTCTAAGGTTTCAATCCCTTAGAATAAAAGAAGTAAAATAAAAAATACAGCTTCTCCATCTGCCCTTCTGCACACACAACCTACCCAAAACTTTAGTACTTAAGAGTCAGACTGTCCACACAAACCAGGCTAGGTGACACCTTCTGTATAACAGGCCAGTGTTGGACAAAATCATGTAAATCATACTCAGTGAAATTATTTTTAAAAATGTAAATGTCCTAAAAAGAGTTAACATTGGGGTTTTTTTCATTTTGGTTGATTTTATGTCTGAACATTGGACTTCTAGTCCAAAAAGGCCATTTTTCTGAATTTGGATAGATTTTGAATAAAGAAAGAAGAAAATTACATACAACATGTTTTCTATACAAACATATTTTCCTACACAGATTCTAAAACTTGTAATTATGGTCACTAAAAGCATACATTCTATTAAAAAAAGAGTGAAAAAAAATTCCTAGAAAATCAAGTATTTAAGACTTGCTCAAGGATGTAGTTGGTCTGACCTTGCAAAATACTTAGGCAGGTGCTTAATTTTAAGCATGAGTCATTGTGCCAAGAGAGATTTTATGGTGAACACTAATGCACAAATATTAGACTGGCTCTTCCACTTCAAGATAAGCATGGATGTAAGTGCTTTGCTGGATATGGATCAGGATGCTCAGCACCTAACAGGACTTCAGGCGCCGATCCAGCAAAGCACTTACCCACACGAACAACACGGCTGACTTTAGGATCACTGCTCGTGTGCTTAACATTAGGCATGCTCGTAAGTGCTTTCCTGGAAGGGCCCGATAGACCAATTGAGTGTAAGCTATAAAATTTGAAGCAGTGTATGTTTAACACGCTGCATATTTAACAATGCTAATCTGCCGAGATTTGCTTTTTGTTGGAACAGGGCATGTCCAACGTCAAGCATTTATTTTCCAGAAAGTGTGTAAAAAAAGCCTTCAAAAGCAGCTTTGTGATTGTGGCAAGTTACAATAATATTAGTGAGTCTCCTTATGCTTTCATTTCTTCTTTGCACGTCTTTTCTCAGGCATCTACAAAGGAAAGAGAAAACCCTAGTCAAAAACATTACTTCATTCAAATAACAATTCATGCATTTAATTTTGCTCCAATAAACATCCCATCAGATGCAACTGAACACCTGAACACAAGCACACTGAACCCTTCCAGATTTCAGATCTGAATGCAAATTCTGCCAACTATGCCACCTTTTCCACTGAAAATATTCAAATCACCAATTGTCACTCCTACAAAGAGAACTAGGTTTATTACTTAAGACTGAAAATTATGTGCCAGTTTGACCCTTACATATCCCCAAATCAGTGCTTGTATTCCATGTTTTCCATGTCCACTGATGTCAATCCATTTGCTATGCAAAGTCTAAAGAAGTGAAAATGTAAGAGTTGTTTAATCCCAAATAAACAACTATAAAAGCATCACAGCTCATCAGGTATTTACATGAACATGTAGAGATGTCGTGCTAACCCAGAAAAAGAAATAAAGACCACATTTGTATAACAGTGCTGGCATATTGCTCCATATTATGCTAACCAAGGAAGAAATAGCAAAGCAGCACTTCATAATGACCTACTGCTACTGCTGGCCAGGCAGAGTAACTATATTTAAATCCTTATTGTGGTAGGAAATATTGTTTTATGCACTTGGCACCATATGCTCTTCATAACTTCTCACAGCTACACGTTGAGGAAGTTTCAAAGTTACTAAATGTATTTCACGCTTTCCTAAAGGGAAAAGAGTTTTTGTTTTCACATGAAAGCTCTAATGGTTTTTGGAAATGGCTTGGTTTTTTTTGTCATGCACAAATTCCTGCTCAACCAAAAACACAGTCACTAATAAAATTACTATTGTGGTAAGTTACAGCATAGCTGACAGCTGAAGTCGAGATGTGGCACTAAAGCACAATGCATCCTTGCACAGAGGAAGAACTCTAGACTTAGTTCTTGAACACAGCAGCAGATGTGAAAGTCATGTATAGAGCAAGAAAAAAATAAAACCTGGTACCCCAGCTCAGAAGTCAGCACAAAGGACTCTCATCTCTATCAGACTTGTTCTCTGTCTGTCCCAAATTCTGACCAGAGAGACTGGGACTTTTTTGTAGAAGGTTCTTGAGCAGTTCAGTCAATGAAAAGGTGCATTTGCAAAATGTATTTCACTAAACTTTTGAACTGTTAAAACCCCAACCACTGGATATTTAGATATCCAGAAGAGCTTCTACCATGTATCTGTTCTGCTTCATAGTTCCTGTTTCTAACATAATTACCTCCCATCCTTGGTTTTCCAATAAACATCCATTCCATGCTTGTCTGCTTTCTCAGCATCTTCTAGTGCTCGGAGCTGGCTTTTCATTAATAGATACATAACTCCTTTTTTTCTATCAAAACACTCTCTAACTTGTTGCTTACTGCACAGAACTTTTCCATTAACATGACAGAATGTGCCTGTTCTTTTTCCTTTTTTTCCCATAGCATTATCCTGCATTTTTGACGGGTGGTTTTCAAAAGTTGCCATCACTTCTACATCCCTTCTACTCACATGAGTTTGGGAGGTTGAATGTTTTCCAAAATTTAACTCTTCCAGTTCATAACCAGAATTGCTCATTCTGGGCTCACCAAACACTATTTATTATCAGAGATAATAATACTATTGATTTCCAAGTATTTTACTCTATCTGGAATCCCAACCATGCTGACCCTCTGCATTTACAAACTACGCCTGACACTTTGTAAAAACCACCAGTTTGAAAGGCATACAAAACCCAACAACTACTACAAAACTGCACAGAACACATGGCAAGGCTTCTCTATCACTTCTGGTTGGAAGAGAGTGCCACAGAGCTTTTTAACCTAACAGACACCATCGTAATCCAAGGGTTGTAAATGGCAGCAAGTAAGTCTGAAGTGCAAAAATGGCACAGTAACTCAAAAAGGGGGATTTCCTAATTTCTCTGAAACTCACATTATCAAGGGATACAAGCAGATTCTCTACTGAGCTGAAGTAGCAAAGAATGACATGTTTTAAGAGTGTCTTTCAAAAACACACATTGTAGTTGATCCATAGTAATGACTCAGTACAACTGGTGGATGACATTGAGTATTGTGCAGAACTGGCTAGATATGTACAAATGATCCCAGTGACTCCATCTCTTTTTCAATTCTGTGATTCAGGGAAGCTGCAACATCAGCAATCCCTCTAAATATAAAGGAATACTCTGTAATGATGAAAGAACACAGGAAAGAGTGGGTAGTGCATTTTAAGTAACAGTCCCACCTTGTGCAAAACTTTATAAAACGAAACCTTACCTAAGACACTCATACTTAAGCTTTTGAATCCAACTCTAGGCAAGCTTCTTGAAAAAAACAACCCATTCTTGCCTTTAAACCAATTTTTCCCTGATTATTTTCGTAAGGACCTCTTGACCTTGAAACTAAACATAAAAATACCCCTAATATTGCTATGTGCTAAGAGATTTATCACGTAAGCCAAGGAGATGCCATAACTCTTTAAGGATTAAAATTTATACACAGGAAAAAACCAAAACCACTTAAAAAATCTGCTGAAACCCAACTTAACTCTTGAAACATACAGCAAATACAGCAAGCACAAGTTTGTTACACAAAGCACTTTATTGCATTACATGTACATTGACATTCGCTGCCATTTGTTTCCAGCATATTGAAAACAACACAGATCCCAATACAGACTGTATCTTTGCCTCGATAAAATGCCACCAATGACAATGCTTACATCAGCGCTTATATTTGGGTCAAAATAAAATGCAATGATGTCATCCTACTCTGGTGTAATACTGGGTAAAACAAAGTCTAAAAAACAATGCTCCTTATCAATTTAAAAAAAAAAATCATCAAAGGTGGGCACGTTTTCAGCCCAGAATGAAGTGTAACGGAGAAAACTCTGTGGTCAGCTTGACTGGGCTTGCTCGAGAAGAAGCAGCAGCACAGTATGGTAGCCTGCTAAGCCTTGCTTCTCAGCTCACAGCACCATGTTAATGCAGCTGGGCCATCTTCGCAGTCCAGGATGGAATATCTGATATCATGGTGCTGCCTTGTCCCACTAAGACCCAACAGCTCTGAGCCCTGCCAACTCACAGACCTCTCCATCACACTCCACCACGTACCCAGACATGCCCTGCACACACTATGCTAACAAAAAACTCCAGGAGACATCTTTAGCTTAACATAAAAATAACCACTGTATAAAATTCTTTCAAGAGCAAGTTTTTATTTTGATGTTTTAGGTTTGGAGCTGAAGAAAGCAGAAATGGATTTCATTCCACTCTTATCAACTTTGGCCAGAGCCTTCTGTGCTGCAGACATCTTGATGTTTGCCTGTGAGTGAAATGATAAACAGAAGCAGTTAAACGGCATCTCCACAGGGGGGAAACAGATGCTACAAACTCCTAAATACAGAAGTCAAGCACTAAGTTGAATTGATTTTTTAGTATACAGCCATAAAGATAATGCTATCTTAAAGATATTATTAAAGATAATGCAGGCTTTGAATTGTAGGACAAAAACATTAAAAAACAAATTTGAGATTATTCAAACTGAAGAATACTTGTCACGAATTACTTCACCTCAGACAAAGACAGAAAACCAACTACAAGGACAGGGAGGTGGAACACCTTTCCTTTCTGCAGAATGAAGTATCCCAAATCAAATGTTTACTTTGGGATAATCCCTGAGTGTGCATTAAGAGGAATAATGCATGCAATAGAACAGATGCATTCTGTACCCTCCGACTCAATCTCATGATTATGCTGTCAGCAGGCTGAATTACTGACTTGCATTACGATGATGAATAATTCACACTGATTTACTATCAAAGACTCTATGCACAGTGAAATCACGGGAAAAGAGATGGAAGAACAAGGAATGAAGAAGGTAACTAACATTTGCAAAGCACTTTTGAGGCCACTGGGACAAATTCCCAGACTTCTACACCTAAAATACATTTTATGAACCACATTTTATAGAGCTGACCTCTTTTCTTTTTTGTATTTTAAAGCGTTATGTTTTAAATCTCTAGCTGCTTTCCCTATTAAGAAAACTTTGTGTTGACCTTTCTTTATGATACTCCTCAGTCTGCAGGAGTTCACAATAACAGTACTTGGGATCAGCTAGATGGTTATGGATAGGATGGAGATGGACAACAACAGTATGATTGTCTGTGTTACTGCACAAACAAAACCACTGCCAAAGGATTTTAAAAAGAGTAGTATACTATACATAGTCCAAGGGCTATCTTTTCTTTCCCAGATTCTCTCATCAATGTGCTTCATTATTTCAGAAGTAAATAATATTTAATGTTAAAATGAATTATCTCTCCTCAGTTTATTTCTGTTCTTATGCTAAGTTCAAAAGCTATAGTATATAATGTGGAGAGGGGGGAAACATGCATATTTTAAACTATTTATCACCTTCACTTAGGGGGCAATCCTCTTACTTCAAAACTAGAAAGTGCACTTAGTACAAAAAAAATCTGGGGTTTTGGGGGGAGGAGGAATGCATCTGTCACCAGCTGCTTCTCTTTGCAAAGGGATAACGAGTAGTCAGCATTAGACTGAAGGTCACAAGACCAGCACAGCGGGCCTTTTCGGTTCCCCACAGACTGGAGGAAGATTCATTTTCTTTCAAGGTTCAGAGAAATAAGCCAGTACAAGCCTCACAGCTTTGGCACACACAGAGAGGATCTATTTCTTTTCACATCTCTGTTGCTCTCCTAGGAATAGTACAGTGGCAGGCACTGCTGGACTCAGATTTGGACTGGTCTCCAAACATGCGTTGGAGCTGGCAATCAGTAAGTTCTGTGTTGATTTAACTTCATTAAGTTGACATAAGTAAGTGCACAAGCAATATTTCTAGGTAAAAATAAAGCCTGTCCTAGCATCCCTTGGAATTTAAGTAAATGCTGCCATCTTCATTTCTTTTTCAAGTAACTGAAATTTAACAGTTGCTATCACTAAGCCATAGGATTTCTCATTTAAAGATCTCAAAGAGCTTTACAAACATTAGCTGAGCACCTTAACACGTGTCTGAGTCTGCAAGGCTCACTGGAACGTTCACTGGTCAAATACAGCCCAGCAGAAATAGCACAAAACAGTTCAGAATAGGAAATAAAAACTGTCAAAGTCATATTAAACCTGAATGAAAAGTTCAAAGAGATATAACTACAGATGTCAGACAATTTTGTATTTGGTTTTGTGATGTGTTTTGAAGGAGAAAGTTACGCACTCTGTGCTAATATTTGCTATTAATCTACGCTTTAGCAAAACATGTATGAACGCAAGGCTTGCTTACCTTTTTGGTTTTCAGATTGTCGCTGTTAAATTTAGTATAGTCTTCTTCTGGTTCCACAGGGACATCTGACCATTTCCTTTTCTGAAATGTTAGAGTGAGGAAGTTGCTCTGTCAGCCACTTTTATGATGTACACACATGGAAGTTCAAAGCTTTGGCTTTAAAACGTAACCATAGCACCAAAACAGGACTGGCAATCAACTGAAGAATCTGCAGCAAGTGCGGAAGATTTCTGTCTGCAATCGTCTTCTTTACATGGGAGTATTTACCATCTTTACAGCATTCAGAAGAGACCATTCAGTGTCATGGGAAGCATTTTCTTCCTAGCCTTCTGAAGAAGGACTGTTAGAAATCAGCCATGATTGTGACTTTGGTGTCAGTCTATTTAGAGAACTTTCTGGAGCAGCTGTTGGAAGTTAATGCCTAACAGTCAAGGAGCTGTGGTGCTCATGATCTCATGGACCTGCACAGCAATTCCAGTGTTGTAGCTATCTGCCAACACAAGTGGATCATCATCTACTCTGTTTGTTCACAGCCTTTAGAATTAATTAGTTTCTACAGGCTGGCAACAGTGAAACACTGCCACAGCTCCACTGACTTGATGCATCACTTGAATCCAACAGTATATTAAGAAGTTTGACTCTGCATGTGCTGTGTGCCTTCTAACTTCAGAAATAATACAAGTGAACAGTTCTCGGCACTTCACATGATCAGGCCGTAAAAATGAATATTTCTTTCCATAAACTGTGAGCATGTGTTTAGTTTAAAGGTGAAAACTTCCTGGTATGTTTCCAAAAGGGAAAAAAAAGTATGTAGTATTTTACAACACTGTATTTTTATTATTATTATTATATATCTGGTATTACTACCCTGTCCTTAATATCCTGTGAAATCTAGACCATGGCCTTCCCAGCTTTTGTGCCAAAGAGAGTGATTTTGCAAGCAACTTGGATGGTACCATACATCTTAAGATCCTGTTTTATTCATTTTGTTTATGGTGCTTGTGATATCTCTCTCTCTCCCCCTCCCTCTCTCTCTTTGGCACAGAAGCCAGGTCTGCAGCTTAGATTTCTCAGCTCTTAGAACCAAATCCAACTGCAGCCTTTTCTTTTGATTTCAATGGAATCTGGATCAGCCTCTTTAGGAGGCTGTTTACTGTGCTGTGATTACATTTTCAAATGACAATCTAATGAATAATTACTTTTCTCCTCTTTTTGGAGTCTGATAAACAAGTTTTTAAAACTTACAACAAAAATGTTTGCATTTCAGCAAAACATTTGCTGTTCAGTTGTAGCAAAGCCTACATACTCTTTGTAAATGTCTCTCATCATCTGCCAACGGCCAGACTCCCTGTGCTGACAAACCGGACAGTGCGATGATTACAACACAAGATCAACGGCTTATAATTAATACAAAGAACATGCAATTTTGATTTAATCATTAAATCACAAAGGCCGGGCCGTACCCAGTTTGCTCTTGTTCAAGAGAAGAATGTGTCGTTGCTTTTCTGCTAATCACTGAAGTTTCTACATCTCTCCTCCCTTCAGAGTTTAACATAATTTCCAAAAGTGCAATTACTTTTCCGAAATAGGAAATACATGTCAGAACCTTCTTATTTTGCAATAATCATATATTATGTCTGTTAATACACCTTGCCCCCATGAAAAGAAATGTCAACACAAGTGATTAAAAATGGTCTGAAGGAGCCTACAAGTTTCCGTGTATAAGCCTACCTTGCTCCTCTGAGATAGTGAAATAAAGGAATGTTTTAATCTCTGAAGTTGCAAAGACTTAAATACAGAAACATCACATACACCCTGGTCAGTGCTCTGGAAATTAATCAGATCCTCAGCAAGATCTCACTGCCCAACAACTGAACAGCTCTAAGCCTCATTTCCTCTGTAACCAAACTGCTGAAATAAAACTGTTTTTAAAAATAGATTCTCAGAACTATCCCAACGGTATAAAAGCTATTCGTACACAATATGGAATGTACATCACATGCAGTTAAATACAGTTGTTTTAACATGCTTATATAGCTAATGACTATCAGTTGGCTCCTGATGTGTGCTCAATATTTCTTACAATGCATAAAGATAATTCTTAACTGAATCAAAGGGCCAAGTAACTGTGCAGCCAGAACAACTGTCCAGCCACATGGAAATAACATATCTATGGATATCCATTGGAGAACAAATGCTATTAATAACAGTAGGGCTCAATTATTCCTCTATGTGCTAGCTGACATGCTGCTAAACAGAACAGTCACTGAACCAGCCAGAAATGAGGTTATTTTAGACTTTGTTTCGGTAAGTAGCAGGGAGGTTGCAGGAAAGGCCAGTGTGGTACGTAATCTTCTTTCAGTAGACATACGGTGCCTCAGTTTAAATTAAATGGAAAGGATAATCGAAAGCGGGGTGATTGGTTCTAGGGGGGAAAACTTTGCAAACCACATGCCTTACTTGTCTAAGGCAAAGCAAAGGGCCGTGATGTGTGAGGAAGACACTTGGGAGGTAAAAGAAAAAGACAGAAGAAGTGATTTTGGATCCTTTACTTCAAACAAGGTGAAAAATCTTGGAGGAAAAGCTTCTCAGACTAAGCACTATAAATGCAGCTCCTTGCTCACACAGATGCACGCATATTCCACCACGCCCCACCCATCCCCCCAAAAATCCAACTGACATTACGTGCAAGCAGAATTCTGCAATGGATGGGAAAAAAAAAAGACTGGTGGAAAAAAATTTAAAAAAAAAAAAGATCAGTTTAGGAGTCAGGTAATACTGGGATTAAGTAAGAACTGCCAAAAAGTCAAGCTGAGTTAGACCTTGGAAAGGAAATTAAAACAAACAGTACAAGGTTGTTTAGCCACAGAGGCAAAAAGGGAATTAAAAAAGAGAAAGTGAAGCTGCTATACTGTAAGGATTGGATAGATATTAATCTATGTGTGGACCCAAAATGGACGAACTCCTTTGCCTCAGTAAATCATTTTCAATAAAAATGAAGAGGTTAAGCACAGGGGCAGAAGAGAGAACAAAAATCACTCTATTCAAGATAGAAGTAAAACTCAATATGCTGACCCAGTTGGAAGACCTCATCAGAAATCACAAGATGAGAGGCAGAACCTGGCATATGTTCTATCAGGCAGGGACCATATTAGTGCAGAATAGCTAAGAACCCATCTCTAATGTAAGAGGGAAGAAAAAGTGATAGTAGGACTCAGGAGAACAGGGTGGGAAAAAAAGTGAAAGAAGGACGAATAATTAAAGAGTAAATGAAACATGGAATCATAGCGTGGTTTGGGTTTGAAGGGACTTTAAAGATCATCTAGTTCCAACCCCCTGCCATGGGCAGGGACACCTTCCACTAGACCAGGTGGCTCAGAGTCCCATCCAATCAGGCCTTGAATGCTTCCAGGGATGGGGAGTTCACAACATCTCTGGACAACCTGTTCAGTGCCTCACCACCCTCACATCTAATTTAAACCTACCCTCTCTTTCATTAGAGGTCATTAAGGCCATTGCCCCTTGTCCTGTCACTACACGCCCTCGCAAAAAGTTTCTCGCCAGCTCTCCTGTAGCCCCCTTTAGATATTGGTCTCCCTGGAGCCTTCTCTCCTCCAGGTTGAACAACCCCAACTCTTTCTGGTGACAGAATGTGAAGGATTGCCAGAGGACTTGACATGGTGCCACTTAAACAGCTGAAATTACAGAAAACAAATATGGCATAAGAAGTTTAAGGTAGGTGAGAAACTGGGAAGAAGGGAAACAAAGGCAAATAATGCAGAAAGGGATGTCATTGGATCAGATGGAGATTACTAATTAATTGCTAATTGAAGATAATAATAGAATGCTAACATTTGCTGAATGTACACCGCTGAGTAGCATTATGAATACCTAAAGAGCTTTTAACACTGTGAAAAAAAGCCAGGGAACCTTCAAGACTGGAAATATTAAAACCAGATTAAATGTACAGAAGAAGTAAAAGATCATGTGCACAGCAACTAACTGCATGAATTTCTTGTAAATCTGAGAGCTGATCAAGTAAAAACTGCAGTGGGGAAAAAAAAAAAACCCAACCGTGTGTCTTAACTATTCACAGCACAACAAAGAGCTATCTGGTACGTCACACATCAAGAGAGGCAAATGGGATTCTAGTCTGTAATGGGACAAAGTATTTCTAGTTAAGACAAGAAAGGAAGAATCTCATCATATTGTATGAGTAAAGTACACATTTTTCTGGTCACCTACTTTGAAACAATTGAATTAATCTTGGAATAGTTATAAAGAAATGTTTCTACAATGAGGGAATGGAGAACCCATCTTACACAACCAACCTGGCTTGTCAAAATGAAAACACAAAGCATATATGCTTTCCCTTTACACATTGAAAGAACTAATGTTAGGGAGGGAAAAGAACCATTTCAATTTAAAAAAACAATGATAAAGTTAGCACAAAAGGGCAGGGGAATAAATTGGCCCTGAATAAATTCAAGGTGGAATTTACAGAAAGGTTTCTGAGCATCAGAGCAATGAGGCTATAGAACACTCTTCCAGGAGAAGCAATGGAAATAAAAAAAGTCCTAATGAGACTTACAGTGAAGAATGGTCAGTGTATGAGAGATTATCCAACATGGTTGTCTGGGAATCCATGACCCAGGACCCTTTCAGGGTCCTCATAAATTATATAGGAAAGAAAACCTATGAGGTCATATTGTCCCATCAACCTCAATAAAACTAAATAAGCAAAACACGTATGAAAAGACTGTTGACCAAAACCATAAAATATGCCTCTCTCTTTCCCTCCCCTTTTTTGAAAAGGAAAACCAACCAAAATATTCCTTATTAAAAAATATGAGTTACCTGCTAAATTTCTTGTGTTGTTTTAGACTGGCTTTTCACAAGGCCACCTTACTCGTATTGTACCCAGTGCTTGGTCTGGTCCAGTTTCAATAATAATTCAGAAAAATTAACTTACAACACAACATATCTATCAATATCTTAATGTCCTCCTACCTTCAGTGGTGGCTCTGGTGCTGGGCTTCTAAGTTCTGGGAGCCTGCAGAACAAATGATTTTAAATTATAAATTAAGACAGATCAATTGCACAACCTAAAGTTTGGAATTCCTTCTTCATGAAGGCTGCTTTGGTTATCAGCTGCTCACACATGGCAAGCACTCACAAAAAAAAGCAGCTCATGGACTCTGTATTTCTGACTTATGAAACTGTTCAGCTATGGGACTTCAATTTTTCCAAAAGCCTCTATAACAGAAGCCTTTGAACAGAACTGAACTGTTGAGTAGGTGCAGAGTCCCAGTGATGCTCCAAGCCAAGTCTGCTGCTGGCAGGGAACACCAGGATGAGGATGTTGGCTTACCTTCCAGATTTTAATATAAACTAACACAGGTTAGATAAGTAAAGTCAAACCCAAGCAGCACTGAGTAGGGGAAAGGAAAGAGGACTGGGGATGAGGACTCTACTCCTGGCTCTGCTGTTTGTGCTTGACAATTCTGGACAAACTGCTTTTTTGGTTTTCTTCCCACTTGCTTTAGAAGAGGATATATCTCTCAGGGTTTCATCATGCAACAGTGGTAACAGACATATCTGACTTTAATATTACATCTCCCACAGCTCATAGTCCTTAACACCATAGGAAAGCCAGAAAGACATAGTCTACATTTGAAAAAATCACATTTCAAGTGTGGCAAATATAATCTCATTGTGTCATTCACTGCAACCTTGATGAACAAATCTCAGCATTCAACAGAAATGACCGAACAGACATTAATGCATGACATGTATAGCTATAAGCTAGCTGGAACAATACTTACCCCAAGTATTTTAACAGCTCCTTACTCAGATCTTCAGGGATATACTCTGATATTAACCCATGGGCATACCGTACACAGTCTTCAGGAAGAGGTGAGGGAGTGGGAAGGAGAAGAAAAAGAACATTCATGTCACATAGTCACGTTGCTTTAGCCATGTTGCATGTGCTACCATGAAGCATAAGGTTGAATCAACAGTAACAGACTTCTAATGGATACACTGTGATGCTTCTCTGCGTTGAGTAGTTTATGTTATATGACACTTGTAGGTTTATTTAAAAAGTAAAGACTTACTATACTCACTTTGTCAGCACATGTTATTAATATCTGCTGCATGTACTTTACAAAAGCTGTTCACTTTCTGAGAGTGCTAGATATCATGTATTTTTCCGAAGAAATTAAATTTTAAAAACCTGCAAAAGTAAAAAGCTGACTCAACAGAACATGCAATCATTAATTTTAAAGCATCTGGATCTTACAATTATTTGGCAAGGGATTCAGTACTAAAGAACATTTTCTGGCTTCAACTGAAAACAATTAGATGAGACAATGAGTCTATTTCAAAGTCTTGTACTTAATTTTCAGTACTTTATAGAAAATGCCAAGGCCTATCTAAACATCACTGGCAAGACAGGATAATTATCTGTGGAAATATGAACTACTAGAAGCTGTTTTCAGTACAGGGCACTCCTGCTATAAATGTTCTTCTGAGAGACTGGGGAAAAAAAAGTGACCCTTTTATAACATGAAGTCCTGAACCACATCTTTTCCGGTCACGTTCTACACAAGCACTGATCGTGGGCTGGACTTTTCAAACTTGCTGTTGTTGAGGCTGCCAGGGAGTAACTGCACCCAGGCACAGGAAGCATTTGCCAGATGGACGTTAAGTTAAAATCTCACCTCCGAATTCCAACTCCAACAGGCCAGTTTATCTGCTCATATGCCTACACACTTAAGAGAGTTCAGAAGCACATGGTATACCAGCCTTAAGGTGGCAAAGAACTATTTCTTTAGTGCCAGAGATAAATTTCTCCTTTTTTTTCTCCATTTTCTTTTTTTTAACCTAAAAAGCCCAATGCAAACTGGCATTGAAGAAGAAAGCATTAAAAAACTGACAGCAGCATACGCATTTCAACTATACTGATAATAAATTCTTGCTATCACCTATCTGCACTTCTCCTTCTTTCATCGCCTAAATTCATCAAGGATTTTTCACTCTCTAAGCCCACTTTAGGGTCAGGAGAGAACAAGAAATAATTCCAACCCAAGACAATTTCACCTCAGCACTTAATATGTCCAATTTATTGCTTAAGAAAAATATTCCCATCATTTCACTCTTTTCATTATGACACTGAATGGTGAGTCTAAGTCAACTGCTATTCTTTCATACTAAATACAAAATCCATTCCCTTTGCATTTCTGACTCGAAGCAATCTTCACTGACTTCATTTATGAATTTGAAAATACCACTATTTGCCTCCTAGGGAGTCTGTGTTCCCACCCTAGCCTAGCTTTGTTATTAACCTTTTGTCAAACATCATGCATACTTGCACGCCTCCCTTCTTTGTCTTCTGAATGAAATATTCAAGTCTCGTATGATAAACCTCCCCAACTTCCCTGTCTGCTCTCATTATATCCTCCCCTAATTTTGCCCTACAACATTTGTAGATGCTAACTACACATACCCACCTATTTTTAAGGTACTGAAATTTCATAATAACCCCAATGAAAGCAATTCTCTACAGAAATAAATTGCACTGTCACAGCAATGAAAGGATCGGACAAGAAAATGAGCCTTGTTAGAAGTAAGTGTTGACTAATGTCCATATGACTTCCTGTCATTCACCTTGCCACATACAGTGGGACTACCTCCAAAACTCACCTACTTTAAATAGCAGTATTCCCAATTTCAATGTTGCTCTCTTAAATATGAAAACCCAAGGTTTTTAAAAAGACTATTATAACCATGTCACTATAAATAAAGAGAAAGGTGGAGGAAAACCACTACAGATGAAATATTTAATTACAAATTGCAGAGAAAAAATATTTAAGCATAGTCAGGATGGTCATTGCCAGGACACTTTTCCCTTTCTTTAAAAAAAACAGGGGTTGGGAAAAAGATGAAAAGCTACTGTGAAGTTAAAGTCACAAGTTTTGCAACTTTGTCTCTTTTTAAAAACCATGTATTACAATCTCTGCTCTATAAAACTGTCTATTTGCCTCTTAAATCTCATTTATGTTGTTTCCTTTGATATCATTAGTCGGTAGCTCATTTTCCACTTTGTCAGCAAGCTGCTTTGTTTCTCCTTAATTTTCAACAGCATGAAGACTTCTGAATGTCTTTGTAATAAGAAACAATGTGCTTCAGTTCATCTTGCTCTAAACTTTTCCTAATTTTCATTAACAGTCAAAGATTTTATTCTGAGTCCATTTTCAGGTTTCTCTACAAAATTTCATATCAGTAACATTCAGGACATTGCCCTCCCCAGCAAAATGGTGAACAGAAGCAAACAGGATCCCACCAGACTTTTTGGTAACAGCATTGTTACAATTTAGTACACATATTACTAAAATGTTGCCCTTAATTATACATTTGTGTATTCTATGCATTTGTTGCCTAAAGTAATGTTTGGACCAGGAGCTTTTTTTCTGTGACTACTACTTCCTAAGATGCCTTCACCATTTTGAAGAATTCTGTGAATGTTAATATGCTAATATTCCATGTATCCTAATAAAAATAATAGTAAAAAGAAGCATGTTCTAATACAGAGACACTTACTGGGTGGGAACTCATATGTCCTATTGTTTAAGACAGTCTCAGTGCAGCAAAGCACTTCAGCATATATTTCACTGAGAAAAATGTTTTCTCCTTGAACTGTGGAGAAGTTAAGAGAACCTCAGCTGAGACCTACTGTTAATTACAATGTCATCTGATGAAGATACCAAAGAACATGGAAAAGCCAAAGCACACAGTCACAACTTATATGGAATTTTCTGTACAAGGAATAAATTTACTGCAAAGGCCTATTTCAATATATTTTAGTTTCTAATCATGTCTAATCTCTACTTATGTGACTTCACAAAAATGGAATTCATTACCATGTTTAGTTTTCTTACCTTCCTCAGTGTCTGTGATCTGTTTACTGTTGATAAATGTACTTGCAAGCACCCTTTCACCTACAGATATACTGTTGCTTTTAAGTGCTTTCACTGTTTGATTAACCTACAGAAAACCAAAGAATGAAATGTCTGTATCAGTATTGTTATGCACACGTTAATGCAGTGACAAAGCTCTTGTAATTTTGTTTCAAGCATATAAAACACTCGAGTTATGGACTGTGGTGAAATTTAATATACGTTTGTAATGACTAGCATATGAGCTCAAAAAACCCAAAGAAACTAGCATGTCTTTGAACATGTTGCCTTGGCAACACAGAACCACTTTTGCAGCACCCTAAGATGAGCTGAGCTACTCAGATCCAACAGCCATGATTATACAGGTGAGAAATACACCTGCTCAGAGAACACCTGAGCTCAGCAGGATGGCAAAGGCAGTCCTGGTGGAAATCAAAGATTAAGGACTTTACAGGGCAGTGCTGTGCTGGATCCAACAGAGAGAGAACTGTCAGAAGCAGGTATTTTCAACAACACAAACAGGTACCTGTTCACATGTAAATACTCAGGTAATCATTGCAAAATAGGTGTCCCCATGCCTCATCACTGCAGAAAGTAGACCAGATTTTGTGCTTGTATTGATTAATTTAAATGACAAGGCCTCCTCATCATGTGATGCATACCATCTTTTTCTACAGAGTGGCATCATATTAAGGGCACATGTGCATGAGTAAAATGAAATTCACCTTCTTTATACCAAAACAAAGATCCCATCAAGCTTAGCTTTAACACTAGTTTATTTCTGGCATACCGAACAGACCTCTTGAACAGCATGATTGGATCAGGATAATAGCAACCAAACCAGGACCATTCTGAGCGAACTCTGCCAAACCTTCAGGAAACACATTTGTAGCACAAAACCAAGGCAGTTCTGTCCAGCTTCAAAGCATGGCAGAACTTAAAAGCTGTAACAATCAAAACTCTCCTCTAGCCCATCTATGAAAGGGACAAAGCAAAAGGCAAGCCCCTCACCTTATGCAAAGCCTACAGCAATAAGCTGGCAGCTTCTTCTTCCTACCCACACCCTTTTCATGGCCAGTCCCATCAAAAAGAGAAATGCAACAAGCTTTTAATATCTCTAACACCTTATCACATTCCCAAGTGCAGCAACTTTACAGTGATGTCTGTCCTTCTTGGACAGGACATGTACCTTGAACCTTTGCACATGGCTCAAATGCAAATATGGACACGCTAATAAGCATTTCCATTTTAAACATATAACAATTTTTAAAGCAAAAGAGAAACACAATACCTTTTTCATTAACCACTTCAGTGTCTTCTCTTGGCTGTACTTGTGGAATTTCTGACTGCCAATCTCTGAAAAAAAACAAGCAAGGGGAAAAAAGTCATGTCTGGCTTGGATTGCATTTTCAATATATTTAAAAACTTTTAACTTGTAGATACAATATAAAAGTTAATTTGTGCTTTGCACGTGTTTGATATCAGGGCAGTATGTCTCAAGAATATTGGAAACAAAAAAAATAAACAGACTGAGCTGATATGAACAAGTCTGAACAATTTGACAGTTCTCTAATTAGGACCTAATCCAGCAAAGCACATATTTTACTTATTTATGTGTAATCTTGGGCTGCCTGAATTCACTAAGACTCTTCTGAAGCCCTTGTAGTTTCACTTTACCTTTACTGTCCTGTGTCACCAGACGGGTGATTTCAACTATGTAGTCCACAACACAAAATGTTGATTCCATGATTTTATTTTTTTTTTTTCTTTTTTTTTTTTTAACAACATATTATCTTAAATCTTTATGTGCTGAATTCCAGCACCTAGTAAGGGGCTAGGACAGAGAGCTGGTTACTGAAGCTAAACCATCCACCTCTTCAATAAACTCTTTCCCTATCAGTTCTCCTCTCTTATGTCAGAGTGACTAAAGCAGAATTTTTACTTCTATCCACCTTTTACATAATTCAATATAATGGCAAAAGAAAATACAGAATTCAAAATAGTGAAACACACTCCTCGTGTGAGGAAGTACATGATTCACTCATGGTTTATGGAGCAACACAAATTAACTCAATGATACAAGAATTTCGGAGAGTGCTTCCCCTGCGATAAGAAGGGTATCATGAACACTTGCTATTCACATGTGATCAGCTATCTGGAGATGTGTGAGTTCAAAACACTCAGGCAAAAGAGAAAATTACAAAGGCTCAGGGAAATTTCAGTATAAAAATTCAGTATTAACTCACAGAAAGCTACATTTGGGAAATGGAATGAGATGCCCAATAAGATTTCACAGGAGATTTTGGAGCCTGCTGCTTCAGTCTTTTTCTTTAACAAGTATTTCAATAAGTTTTAATCTCCTGTATACCATTACCATAAATACCTACATCTGTTTCATGTCATTTACTGATACAGTGTCATATTCCAACACTCATTTCATGGATTTTCCTTCTCCCCTGGCAAACAACAACATATTATTTATGATTCCTTCAGCATTTCCTTCTTTGGGGTTTATCTTGGCTCTTTCAAATTGCACACAAATAGTGAACTATTATGTGCTCTTTCTGTATGCATGGCAGGGGGTATGGAGAGGTCGAGGAAAGCTGTCTGCAAGATGAAAGTTTAAATCTGTCTCAACAGTTGTACAACAGCAAAATACAAAAATTTGTCAGAGCAAAAATGAAAAATACACTAATACACATTTTGCTTTATGATGAGTTGCAGGTAAAGTAATTAGCTGTGGCATTGTTGGCTGCAGCCCTTAGGACTTAGAAGCCTTTAAACGGCTCTGAAAAAGAAAGAAAAGAAGCAGAAAATGGAGAAAAGCTCTGGATACTTGAACCTGCTTCTCAAAGGGTGGTTTGGGTTCAAGTACAATGAGTACAATTCATGGATTCCTCTCTTATCTAAGAAAGTTCGAGGAAGGGACATCCTCCGGGCACCATTCCCCAACCCATGCTGAAAAGTAATTCTGGTCTGGATTCCCAGGCAGACTCCCCCACAACAGCATGATTCAGAGTGACTCAGTTAGGGAAAGGAAACGTAGAACTGTGAAGCCATTTTCATTAAAACATGTGAAAAATAATTACACTGAACTCTTCAGAGATCACTTTGTTTGAAAATATTTTGTGTGCTTGACAGTTTTGACTATTAAACTCTAGAAACTGACAATATTTGAGACCTCTGAAGAATTAAAGTGAGTTAAGAAAGTCACAAACTGCTGACAAAAGGATTCAATATTGGAACGTGGATTTAACATGTGATGCACATTTGATATTGGTGAGAGTTAGTGACTACGTTTGATAATATGAGTATATATTGGAAAGCCTTTTGTTCCCTAATGTGTCTGGTGCCTATAAAACTGGTCTGAGACATCTGGAAAGATTGGGTTTGAGAAATACAGATGGAATATAAGTGTTTCTACAATTAAATAATATGTTCAGTGATCGGGTAATCGCTATGTAGACTTGGAAGTTTCCCTGATGTATTGTTGAGCAAACTGCCTAAAGCACATTTTAAAATCCATTTTCTCAGTGTTTTCCATAACTCTGAAACTTATATGGCCCCTTTTTTC
This sequence comes from Struthidea cinerea, assembly GCA_013397865.1. Classification (NCBI taxonomy): domain Eukaryota; kingdom Metazoa; phylum Chordata; class Aves; order Passeriformes; family Corcoracidae; genus Struthidea; species Struthidea cinerea. The sequence continues at coordinate 111,905 of VZTI01004250.1, forward strand.
CTACCTTCTGGGAATACAAGCTTGGCAATATTATTTAGCTATTCTAATCAGGTAAGTTTTCTTGGCTCTTCATGTTAATCACATCAGACAAGATCACAGTGCAGCTTTTGCCTTGCAAAATGAAACAAAGAGTAACACTCTAGAACTGGAATTCATAACCCTTTCTTAAACCTTCTCTACTGTACTTTCAATCCAATGTCGAAATTTATTAGCAAACAACCTGCCTCACCCAGACTAAGTGAGCTGCAACACACCCTTTCCACAACTACTAAAGCAAGTAACTCAGAATTTAATTCAGCTAAATGAATTTTCAGTGCCCTTCAAGAATGAGGCCAGGGAAGGTGGATTTTCTGCTAATTCAGAAAGTGTAAACTGTGAGTGCTCTGGGGTAAGAATTTGTTGGACAGATGTTAAATGTCTTAAGACTAAATGAAGAGTGAAATAATTATGTTGTTAGGTTCTGTCAAGCAGAACAGAGCTGCAGAAGCCTTAACACAACTGATACTTCTTGCCCTAATGCTCTACTCCTTAAATGAGAAAGGCTACAAAGTGGACAACAGGTCTTAAGAGCGAGAAAAGAGTGAGTACCTTAAGTCATAACGCTGGTATTTTTTACAGGCAATAAAAGACACGAGAATATGAAACACATAGAAGTGGATTAAACAGAAAGGTGATGTGTGCATGACAGGCAAGCAAGTGCCAATGGGTTTGTTGCGTAACAGTACTCTTGGTGTTCTAAAAAAAGAAAAATCCTAAGAACAAGCCCCACTGTTACTTTGAACCCAATCCAAACCTGAACAAGAAAAAAGTAGCATGTACATGCAGGTACATGCCTGGGAAAGTCCAAGAACATCACATAAAGCTGATGTGTGCATGTGTGTACAGTTTTTGTGACAAAAGCATTGTCCACCTCGCATTTCAAAGCAAAACCCAGGAAGTGAGCACAACTTCCTTGACAGCTAATATAATCTGTTGGCAAAATGACACAAATTTATAGGTGTACATAACACATTACTGAAAATGAAAAAAACCCAAGCAGTAAAGCATCTTCACTACTGTCTAACAGAATACAGTTTATGGGAGGATGCTCCAACAGGTAACAACTGCAAATACAGTATCAGAATGGATACAGAAGTTAGACCAAGACACAAGATATTGTCTATAGCAAATACTTTTTTTTTTTTAAGTTTTGTTTTGGGAACATAAATACTGCCCAACTGTACTGTTGTTTGGAGGAAGTCCCCTTCAAAAAAATAAACCTAAGCTCCTGTGCAGACTGAGGTTTGACAGCCAAAAGGATGCGGCACCATTTTTCACCTTCTCAGAAGGGCGACCAACCTGACCTCCATTATGACAATGAGATCCACTTAGTGGATGAGGGAAAGGCTGTGGACGTTGTCCATCTAGACTTCTGAAAACCATTTGACACTTTCTCCCACAACAGTGTCCTACAGAAGCTGGCAGCTCATGGCTTGGACAGGTGGCACTTTTCACTGGGTAAAAACCAGTCTGAATGGCCGGGCCCACAGAGCAGTGGTGAAAGCAATTACAGCCAGTTGGCAGCTGGTCACTTGTGGTGACGCCAGGGCCAATTCTTTATCTAATATCTTTATCAATGACCTGTATGGGGGGATTGAGTGCACCCTCAGTCAGTTCACAGATGACAGCAAGTTGGGCAGGAGTGTCGATCTGCTGCAGGGTAGGAAGGCTCTGCAGAGGGATCTGGACAGGTTGAATCGATGGGCTGAGACCAACGGCATGAGGTTCAACAAGGCCAAACTCCAGGTCCTGCACTTGGGTCAACAGACAATGAACCTCTGCAGCGCTACAGGCTGGGGGCAGCATGGCTGGAAAGCTGCTCAGCAGAAAAGGACCTGGGGGTGCTGGTCGATAATGGCTGAACATGAGCCAGAGTGCCCAGGTGGCCAAGAAGGCCAAAGGCACCCTGGCCTGTATCAGCAATGGTGCGGCCAGCAGGGCCAGGGCAGGGATTGTCCCCCTGTACTCAGCACTGGTGAGGCCGCACCTCAAATCCTGTGTCCAGTTCTGGGCCCCTCACCACAAGAAGGACATTGAGGTGCTGGAGCAAGTCCAGGGAAGGGCTACGGAGCTGGTGAAGGGTCTTGAGCACAAGTCTGGTGAGGAGCAGGTGAAGGATCTGGGGGTGATTACTCTCAGTGAGACTCAGGGGAGACCTTATTGCTCTCCACACCTACCAGAAAGGAGGTTGCAGTGAAGTGGGGGTCAGTCTCTTCTGCCATGTCTCAAGTGAAAGGACAAAAGAAAATGGCCTTAAGTTGCACCAGGGGCTGTTCACATTAAACATTAGAAAAATTTGTTCCACTGAAAGGATGGTCAGGCCTTGGAATAAAGTGCCCAGGTCAGTGCTGGAATCACAGTCTCTGGAAGTGTTCAAGAGGAGTCTGGATGTGGCACTTGGAAATTGGTTTAGGAGTGATTATGGTAGTGCTAGGTTGACACTTGGACTAGACCACCTTGAAGGTTTCTTCCAACCTTGATGATTCTGTGATTCTGTACACAGAAGTTTAATAGATCTTCTCTCTGGCTACTTGTCCAGTGTTAGACAAGTTGTAGGGCACAGCAATTGCCTGAAAGCTTAAAAATACTTTTTAATGGAAATACTTATCACTTCATGAGAAGGAAAAAGGGGTTTTGCATTTCAGATGCACCTGTCTTAAAGAAGCCTTCTCCAAAGTCAAAACACACCCAAAGAAAAAGGTTGTTTGGTCCAAATGATACCAAATGTCACTAAATGTTTTCTGTAGGTTCCTTCAGAAATCCAGGAGGAATAGTAGTATTACTCCACAATAATGTGCTTATGGAAGCACATAATTCCAACTACTCCAGTCCCAAATAGAATGTGACAACAGCCTTGCTACCTAAATTTTCTTCTCTCGTTAGTGAGCATTTTCAATGGAAACATGTCCTACTCTGAAGTTCAAATGCAGCTTCCCTACCTTATTGCATATGCACCATATCAAGCCCGAAATACTTAAAACTTGTGCACCTAAAACAACTTACAGCTTCCATCCCACAAATACCTTAATGTTCTATACAGCTAGGAGGAGGTCTGGTCTTTTACTTAGCAGACTTTTTATTCTTCCATCACCTTTCCTTAGCTACTTCCCAAGTATCTGTAGATCATTTAAATATTTCTTCTTATATATATCTATATATATATATATATCTATATATATATCTATCTGTCTATATATATATCTATATATCTATCAATGACACAATGACAAGGATCAGCTTCATGAAAGCAAATTCTTAATGTTTGTAGCTTTCAATCTATCCTTTAACCTCAACTCCCTGGAGGAGCTCTAGGGCATAAGAATCAGACAGCTTACTGGTTTTGCACTTGATGGTGCAAAAGATTCCACTACCTTCTCTTGTAGACCTCCATGTGCATGCAGGGAAATCTCCATTCCCTATCAGGGAGTTAGCAAGCCTAAGCAGAATGCTATTTAAAGGACCAAAAATAAAAATGGAGGTCTTGCACCTTTTGCAGATCTGCAAACCGGCAAAAAATATGTCATGCTCCTTTTCCCTTCCCTAGAAAGCATATATTGTCCTCAAATAAAATGCAAGCCCCCACACCAAACAGAATTCTGAGCAAAAGCTGAGGAAACTATGTACAGAACTGATAGCTTGCTAACTTTTTCCATTTGAGTTTTCTCTCTTGTATACTTATGCATCCCAATCAACTTTCCTATTTTAAAACAATTAAGTCTTTAAGCTTAAACCCACAACGCTAAATTATGCAAAGCCAGAAAACTTGTGTTCTCCTTTCTCAGCAGCAAATTCAATCTTCTCCAGCTTTTTTCTACTTATTGTTTCAATGCTTTTTAAGAAAGGGTGAAAAAAAGTCAAATGGACCACTTCTTCCGCGCCAGACCATCGCACACTAAATAAAGAACGTAGAGAGATGTAAAATTCTGATCCAAGTCAAAGAGAGTTCACAACATATACAATAATGTCAAGAAGCCAACTCTGATCAGTTTATCACTTGTATGACACCTAGCAACAAGACTGCATGAGTTTTGCAGAGTTGCAGCAGATAATCTGAGATCCACACATTTCTATTCACAAGACTGCAATGAGAAGCTTTAAGCCTAAGCTTCTGTTTTTAAAGTACAGCCGTGCCCAGCACTTCGGTTGTTTGGTAAAACAAAAACCAATATTTAAATCTTTCTTGTAATGAGGTGACACTAACAAATTGAGTCTTTTTTTTTACTGCCCTCCCTCCCGCCCCTTTTTTTCACCTTTTTCTTCTGTTACATGCTGTATGTACTGTTTAACATCTGCACACTTCAGCAGCAATGGGCAGCCAGGGTATTCCGAGTCTAGCACAACTTGATCAAGTGGCTGGAACTTTCCTTGCTGCTGAAAATATATCAAAGGGATTACAAAAGCATTACTAAAAGACACGTACATACACACTACACGTATATATATAAATACATATGCATGCAATGGCCATAATTTTAAAATAAAGGATTTAAAGAAGATCGTATTTTGAATGGTAACACATGACATATTCCAAAACTGATTACAGAGCAAGCTATAAATATTTATTTCAGACCAGTAAATACCTGCGAAACGCTGAACTCTTCAAACACTGCACTTAAAAGGCCAAATTTAGAACAACATGGGGGGAAACTAATGTGAAGTACAGCAGGATTTTTTGGAAGATGACATAAGACACAGTAGTCAGTGTGTGCCAATAGTGTTTTAGACCAAAACCTGTTGGATTAAACCCAGTGTCATAACTTCCACTCAAATTTTGCTTTTCCTTCCACAAAGATAAATCTCAAAGGAGCAGGGCAGCTTCTGGAACACAGTATTAACCTTTCACCTCTGCAAAGTCAATTCCAGTTTGGCCAGAGTAGGGATATAAAGTGATTTTGGCACAACTTAAATAGCCCCACACATGACAGAATGATCAAACAAATTTTGCCATTGCCAAACAATGCAGAATCATTCAGCATGGTTTGGCACAACTGGCAACCTTCCCTTTGGAAAGATCCTTTAGCGCATCAGTACAAAGACTCTGTGAGCTTCTCATGCTTAGAGAGTGCGTGGTCTCTGGAGCCAAGGCTGAACTCATTATATTGGTCAGCATGAAAAAATCCACTTGGTTTTATACCCCACTTGGGGTATACTGCTTTCATTAGTAATTAATTCTCTTGCTAGACAGTCAGAGGCTTAATAAAAGTAACCATCTATTGTTAAATCACAATAAAAACAAGAAAAAAAATTCCCAAACACACAAAAAGCAAAACCAGAAAGTATTTAGAGGGTTTTTTCTCCTTAAAAAGGAAAAGGCACAATAACAGTGGCAAAAAGAAGTTAGGAGACACAAAAATAAAACTGCAATAAGCTCTTTCTTATAGATAACTTAACCTCTTTGTGTCCCAAAGCAAGGCAGCTGCATTTACATCATGCATGGGCATAGAGCCCAAGCCAAGAAAGGTGCTGTACAGGAGATGGCTCTGCTCAGAGATGCACTAAACAATCCTGCATCACACTATCAAAATCAAAGGACAGTGCAAAGGATGATCCTAAGATATCCAGTGATATCAATTCACTCAAGCTAGAAGTGATTGTGCTGCATTCAAACTAACCTTGCAACAAGACTTCCCTTTACTGTAGAATACACTAACTTAGGCAAGGCGCTGCAGGAATGCATTTGCCCTTTTTTAGGACCCAGAACAGCTCTGTGCATTTTTCTGGCATCATGCCTCAGCTAGAAAACCAGAAAATCCAGAAAACAATGTACCGAAAAAGTGAGGGGCAGCACAGGACTCTTCCTACGCATAGAAACAGCAGCAGTAGTTGTCCTTTACTCAGGCTACCTCAACACCCCTCCACATAAAGAGAGGAGATTTACTGCTTCCCCAATTGTGAAGTTTGGTATAAAGCTTTCAAAGGGATGAGGAATTCAAACAGTGCCCAGGGAACAAGCTAAACTACTCCTTGTGGAATGACCCCTTCTGGTGGACAATCCTGACCACAGAAATACAGAATACATCTGCACACCCTATACCTTAAATAATTAAAAACTCATTACAGAACAATAAGCTACTATTACAAAGGTGTAGGAAGACTTTATATCTTCACCACAAAAAAAATGGTTCTCCTGCATTGTCCACTTGCAATCTAAAGTAGAAAATAGCAAGCAACCTTGTAGAAATTCTTCTAGACCAAAAACTCTTAGGCTGCGTAAAGTGAAACTATTGTCTCCACAAAACAAAACAAAAAATTCAACATTTCCATTTTACTTTGTGCCCTTTTTTTTCACAGGCTGTTTATAAAAATAAATCAGTAAATTTGCCTACGACTTTTGATATATTTCAGAAATTTAAGTGAGGTTTTGCTACACCCACCATAAAGCAATGAAGCCATTTATTAATTCCCAACTTTTGGATACTCGATCATCCCATTGCTGTTCTATGATATAGCACCTCTACAAATACTGTTTCTAAAAAGGCAATGTTTCCTTTTAAGTTCAAACTGCCACAGAAATGTTCCTCCTTCCTGCTCCACAGCATCCAAATTTTTCTTTCTTTTTCCCTCTTTCCCAAAATAACCATTCTACTGATGCCTCAGAAAGGGCACTAGTTTGTTTTGATCTGATGACATGTCAGCATTTTAAATTCAATAGTTCTGGGACAGGCTCTCACAAAAAGACAAAAGAGATTCTCTTATTCTCTTGAAAAAGGAGGTGATTAGTGCTTGTTGAGATTGAAAGCTGACTCTCGTAACATAATTTAGCGACCAAAAAACTTGATGCAAATAAAAATACTTCTAGCTATTAAGATAACTCTGCTTTAAATGCAAATCAAATTTCCATTATTATGGAAGCCACTCTTTGTAAAATTAACATAACTTCTGCAGAACTGAAGTCAGAAATAATGTTTTCTCCTGAGTATTCCAGATAAAAAAGTAAAGCAGGCTTACCTCCTTGTCTGCCTTTATGAGGTAGTAAAGTATCAGAAATAAGGGGTCCATTGGTGTAACAAACAGCAGGCGCCCATCTAGGTGACAGAAATACAAAAATAAGCTTACACAATATATTGACTTTTTTGGGGGTTTAGGATGTTTTTTAGGAGCGTGAAGAGCATTTTTTTTTTAGTAAGTATCCCATATTTTAATAAAACAAACAGGAAAATTGTATCTGTAATTTTACATTAAAAATACAAAGGTAACTCAATTCCCTACCCTGCCAAACCAAAGCACAAGCTCCACTTCAGGACTTCTTGCTTCATGTGCTCTGAGTTTTCCCTTTTTTCTGGGCTGCATTAAAACCAGCAAAATTGAAGCTGCCCTCTATTGGCAGATTTGGGGGCAACAGAGATTTGGTTTGGGATACCAGAGAGATTCAGCAATACTCCACCTCCAACACTGGGCAAGGCAACACTGTGCTGGCGGAAGAGACAGGCAGGACAAGAAAGAATTTCAAGAGCTAGTTAAATTAGAGCTGCCTCTCATCAGTAAAGGCAGCATCTGATGCAGTCTCCTAATGAAACACCCAGATCAGAAAATATGGCTCTGTGTGCTGCACTCAAGATTACACACAAAGGAAGAACGTGGTCTCCCATTGAAACAGACACCTCTGCCCATCTGGAGTTCATTGCAGGACAAAGGCTTAGTCAGGCTTTTTGTATAATTGCAGATAATTGGAAACAATGTAATATCAAGGAAATTCACTAATGAGACCAAATAATTGATGACAATTTGACAGTAATTAGCAAAGCAAAAGCAAATAAATGTAATCTTTTTGTTTTAAATCACATGATTAAGATCATTAAAGAAAAGGAAATGCTATTATGATGGCCCTAAAACTAACAAAAGATCGTATTGGAAGAATGTGGTTTGGGCAAAGCTGATATCCAACCTAACGTGTATTACTAACATGGTGCTCTGTGTGAGGCAAAGCAAGCATCAGGACTACTTACAAACACGAAAGCTTTGATATTGAGACCAGAAGGAAAAAAAACCCACTACCACTTTCTCAAAGCTTCCACTCAACCGCTTTCCACTGAACCTCCAGGAAGAGTTATTTTTCTTTGTTCTAAAGATTCAGACTCACTAGAAGTGTATAAAGACCTCTGCCTTTCTCTGCAGATAACCAGATAATTTGTTTTAACTGCAAACACACGGCATTTTGTGCGGTTCTTCTCCTGACTGTTTCAGAGATACAGCAGCCCTAACATTCAGGAACAATTTTTCCACTGTATTTTTTAAAGAAAACTGAGGGCATGATTCCTTAAGGCAACTGTTTCCCAAGGGCCAAAATAAAGGTTAGAAAAGGAGAGAGAGAATACAATGTGGACATAATTGGGAGAAGGGAGCAGACCCAGTCTGTTGGCTCATCCCCAAGACAGAGCAAGGAAAAGCTCAGAGACATACTGCTTGCATTGCTTTATGTGCCTGCAGAGGATGTTTAAAAGTTAGCACACACTTTGGGACATTACCGTTAAAGAAGGCATATGTCTGGAAGGGTTGCTTTTATTTATTACTATAAATGGACTTTTCTCTAAGGAAAGGGAATAAAATAAATATACCTTAATCTCCTGAGTTAATACTTATGGACATGCTAGTCTGTGGACATGGTGGCAAAGAAACACTGCTACAATAACACCCTTACTGAAAAGGGATTGTGAAAGCCATCACAAGCAATTACGCAAGTTTCCTCCTCAATTTCAGAATAGCGAGCAGTATCACAGAATGTCCAGGATGGTACAGACCAGCTCACTTCAGAGAGAACACTGAAATGGCAGCTTCAGACAGCAGGCCTCTCCTGAGAGCCCTGCACTCAGGCTGGGAACTACAGAGGTAATTAAAAGAATGCAAGACCATACATTCCAGTGCTTGGAGCTCTAACACACCACTTTGCTCAGCTAGCTAAGGCGTTCTAGCCCTTTTTTTTCTTTCCCATAGGATAATACTTATTAACTTACACAGAGGACTTGCTGCTGTGATTGACAAGGAAAGTTAAGTATTTTTTGGCACTTCAGTTTAAATACAATTGAATTACTTACCCCTCCTTTCCCCTTCAAAAAACGACAAATGAATATCTGTCTAATTGAGGCTGCCAAAGGCAACCTTTTAAAGAGAATTGACAAAGCCCCCAGCCCTGGTTAAATCCATATGGCAAATGAGTCTATCAGAAGGTGGGGATATGATGGAGCATGCCTCAAACAACTAGGAAAAACACCTGTAAATTCACTAGAAGAGAGAGGGAAGGTCTGTGTACAAACATTAGTTAAAGATGGGGGAAAGATACATTATCCAACTCACCTTGTTGAACAGTCTGACCTATAAACCAGGAACGACGTTCCTCGTGAAAAGCTTTTACTTCAAACAGCTGCTGTGCACCACTATTGAATAAGTAAAGGGTTGCTTCCCCTGTTGAAAAGAAATCTGGTTTGTATTTGTAAGCTTTCACAAAAATCAAAAGAATACCCAATATGCTTGAAGAATGTGCCTTATATACATACAGACACACAAACATACACACATTCTACATAAACTCACTACAAAGAGAGCTCAGACAAAAAACACTATTATATACAGATGTTCATTTACCAGCTCTATAAACGAAACTGAATTTGAATCAATAAATAAGATGTGTGAATAGTTCATCTTACAATGCAAAGCCTTTGATCCAAACCCAAATCAAAATCACTCAAGAAATCAGCTTTTTTCTGTAGAGAAGGGGGAAGGTGGAAAACAAGAGAATTCCCTCTCCTCCCATCACATTTGTCTTGAAGGTATCAGACTCTGGGTTAGGGGAACAAAAGTTTCAAACCTTTCATGGAAAATTTCAAATATTTTTTTTCATGCACCTAAATGGATTGTGATGATGACTCAGTATGGGTAGATGCATAAAGTAAACAAGGAAGCTAGAAGAAGTTGGTTTGAAGTGCCCATCAGAACCTTAAAAGTTTGGAAAGGAAAAGGAAAGCTTTATTTTTGGTCACCCCATAGCACAGCTCTACCATCTCACATCAGTTTTGGGTTACAACGAAAGGGTGACAAACACCTTGCAAACAGGACTAGCATTTTCCACATGTAAAATGGGAAGTTGCCACACCTTCACAAGGGGGCCACTGAAATGTGGTCAGCTGAGTCTGATGGCTGGACTGCTTCTGTCTTGGTTATCACTCTATCTTCAAGAAACAAGATCAACTACAGCATGGCTGTCCTGCTCAAAACACGTAAATTGCAAAGCTGCACTGGCTTGCAGATCATGGGCTGGCTCAGAGGAGCCTCAGTGTAAGCCCTGAAAGCTGACATCAGCACTGCTCTTCTCAGTCTGCAGACACCCCCAGGTGCGGAGGGAGGTCAGCTAAAATGGGCAGACACATGAATTCCCAAAAATAACATATAATGCATTTTTTCCCCCTTTATCCAAAAGGCTGACCAGATGTTTAACCTCACTTAAGGATATAATTTCAGTTCTCTGATAATTTTTCTTTTGGGTAGGGGAGGAGAGGAGCAACGAGTACTCGTAAGGGGGAACAGAGGTTTCAATCATTACCATGTGCACCCTCAACAAGGCTCTACACCACAGTTTGATCAGCACCACATCAAACTAAGCACAAAAGTGCTGACTGAACAACTTAAGAGTCCTACCAGTGAGTGTGCTAGCCAAATCCAGTGGTGAGCTACAAAATCTTGGGAAAGGGACCCTTCTTATTACCTAAGTACAGCTCCTTAATTTATGTCATTATGCTAGAAGGACAGTCGCCACAGTATTGTCAGACAGAAACTCCAGGGGATGGAGAGAAAACTCGGGCAGCTTTGCTCACAACTTCACCGACGTTTCTTGTGGTACTTCTGAATTGCAGTCCGATCCTACTTTATAGTCTTTGTAAGGGATAGAAATTTTATCCTTTTTATTTGTCTATATAAAGGACAAAGCATGCTTTTATTTAGTAACGTGGTTAGCATGAATTCTATAGTGTGCCGAGTCCTTCAGTGCCTATTTATACAGTATCTGGCATCAACAATTCATCTGTTAGACCGAAAGGTAAGGAAAATACATTAATAGTGTGTTCTCAGTTCTTCCATTTTCAGACTTTGTATTTATAACAGGCTACATAACTGAAAGTTTATGCAGGCCTATAAATAAGGTCCTGCAAATTCTAAAGGAACACACCCGGGCAATCATTGCACTTTAGGTTTTCCCCAGAAAACTTTCCCAAGATCTCTGATTCTACAAGGTAAACAGGTCTCTTTTTACACAGAGAAAAACAAATTAACATCTATGCTTTTAAAAACATAACAAACTACAAAGCCAATATGCTACAGCAGGAAATAATAACACGGGTGGAAAATAGATGTGGCTTTATATTCCCACTGTAAATCTGAGCAATCAAGAAACAGGTAACAGGATGAGGAAGTGATTTTACATTCTATATTATTATTTTGGACAATTTTCCTCTTTCAAGAACAAGTATGGTTCCTATATTGTGTCACACTAAAATGTATCTGAAGACTTTAGTTGCACACATATATGTAAATACATAGAAATACAAGCAGTCAATTTCAGACCAACACCATAAAACTTAAATCTACAGAAAATAAATGAGCTTAAGCAAAGATAAAAAACCAGCAGGAAACATCTTGCAAACACAAACATTTTTCAAACAGAATGTTAACCCTAACAAAGGCTTACTGCAAGTTTCTGTTGCAGTATCTTACACTCCAATTATTAACTAATCATAGAATAAAAATCCTTGACAAAAAGAACAATCTGACTAAAACAAAGTAACCGTGGTATGGTGGTGTCATTTTATTGCCTGCATTTGCTGGTCTTGCCAATGTATTTTGAATTCAAAGTGCCTCATCCTCTGTTAAGGAGAAAAGAGACACCATGACCTGGGCCAGGAAAAGAAAATTAGACTTAAAAATGAGAAGACCCAAAAAGCTTGGTAAGTACAACTGAATCACTTCTTCTAACTCTACTAATTCTAAAGCATAAGATGAATGCTAAGAAGATTAAATTTGGATTAAAAAAAAAAAAGCCTGGACTCAACACCCAACACTGTACGCTCCCCAAAACTAATGCACTTAAAACCAGAACTTAAATTACACCCCTTTTTTTGTGCTGCCAATATTCCTGATGAATAAACAGTTCAACCAATTAAAATTATAAAAGAAATCCTAAATGTTTGCACAGCATTAACTATCTGGCATAAAGAGCAGTATCTTTGGCACTTAAAACTTTTATCTATCATCATTATTTCAGCTTTGCGAAATATGAATCTTTTGGTGGTGGAGAGAATCAACCAGAATTTTAACAGGCTCATGTCACAATTCCAGAACTTGCCTGTGCTTGGATTGCGCAGTTTTGTAAACAAGGGTTCGCTGTCAGGTGTCTTAGGGGGGTCAATGGCAGCCTCTGTAAGGGGAGAGGAAAAAGTTAGGAACTAGTAAGTTGTGAAGTATTTCACATCTGCTTCTCCAAGACATTCAGAATTAATTGGATTGACACTTTTTAAAAACACACACACACATCTGCCTAAAAGTCATATGCCTCAACCCAAATTCATCCTACCTGATCAAGGCACTTAAATTATGATTCCAGACTTCCTGGCACTCTCTCTCTCTGTCACAGGAAAGATATGCACCTGGGGATGATTTAGATTTTGAAAACCACTTCCCCCTAGAGAGCCTTCAGGCAAGAGAGCTCCTAAATTTGACATCCCAGTTAAGTAAGATGAACTGATACGCTGCCCTGATTAGTCACAAAGACAATGAGAATGCTTTGGTTAGTTAGGCCAAGCACAATCTGGACATTAAAAAAGTGCAAAAGGTAAAATACACTTGGGAAGAAACTGTGATCCTTTAAAGCTTTCAGGAAGTCAGATTATGCAGGAATTAGCTTATTCAAGTTGTTACTTCTGTGAAAAACATGCACACTTATTTATCTGTTATGTACAAACTTGAAAAATAAAGAGTGCATTTAACTCCCCCCACAAGAAAAAGAAGCTGAGAGAATACAGCACTTCTGGCTTAAGCCTCTTACAGTTATTCTCTTTTCTGTATCTTTGAACAAACAGAACAAAAAGCAGAGCCACAAAAGTATAATTTTTTCTGTAAAACTGAAAAAAGAAGGAAACAGCTACCACAAGGACGCTGACTCAAGTACAAAAAAACACATCTATAAGTATCCCCAGTTAATTATATTCTATCCAAGTTCTCTTTGTAGGGAAAGTCTAACTTATATTTATGAAAACAACTTCCCACATCTCAGTAAAGAGCACCATGACAGCTCCATCCTTCTTAGCCCGCACACTGCCAGTTCAGTCCCAATTCCTTTCATACAGGCATCCATCAGAGCAAGGAAAATTACTAAAACATTTCACATATATAACCAGTATCCAGACCCCAGAGAACGGACTGACAGGGATCAAGCTGATGTTTGCACTATGGTGCTGCTGAGGAAAGCAGACAGGAGCAATAGAGGCAGACTGCACGACTATTCAAAGGAACAGAAGTGCCACACTGTCCTTCCCCTTTCCGTAACATCCAGCAGGTTTGTGAAGAGGGAGCTGGCACAGTTCTTTGGGAAACAGGGAAGTAGGAACAACCGAAAGTAGCTGTCCTCCACCCTGGCTGAAAGCTCCAACATATCTGAAAAGGACAAGTGGACTTCTCACACTTGGCTGTTCACTGACACCTCAGGGGCAAAAAAAAAAAAGCCCCAAATAACTCTCAACCTTCACATCCACTCCTTGTTATTCAGTTGTGTCACCAACAGAAGTTGCCCAGATAGAGACATATGCAGGACACAAAAAACAAATGTGTTTAGTGATAAAAGTGCTGGAGAGTAATAGCTCTCAGAGTGGTTCAGAGAATTTAGAGTAATTTTGTTCCCTTCAAAATTTAACTGAGTCTTCAGGTGGCTTGAAAAAGTGCTTCAAGAAGTTTCAGTATAAGTTGAGGGCTTTTAATGGAAAAAGTCTGTATTTGCTAACCAGAATTGCTTCATATGCTGATACATAAACACACAGTTGTCAAGCTACATTTGCCCTGGCAAAGGCGACCTTCCAATTTCTAGAGCTGTGTATATTTCAATTCTTGACCACAGTTTAACATTAGTGTATTTTTTGTTACTTTTTAAAACACTGAAGTGATTAATGATAGTGAAAGAAACATGCTGCATGTGTTTACTTTGATGTGTTTCACATGAACATGTTAAAATATACACCGTAAATGTGAGTTTCAAAATTTAAAACAAAAAGCAAAACAAAAAAACCCCAAAGGAACTTTTAGCGCTCACTTGCTCTGCTTTCTTCGTGCATAGATTGATGAACACTGGGAATGAGTCCAGCTGACCCTGAAGTTGCATCTTGTGAACAATTAAGTCGACAATCCTTCCTAATTTGCTGTTTTTAATGACATTCGCATCTTTACTAGGTTGAGATGTTCTCTTCCTAACCTGCTAGTAACACGCTGAATTTATCCATCTCTGCTAAGCCTGGGAGACTCCTGTTGGTAGGGTGCATCCAGTGTAACAAAACCAAGGACACAGTGTCCCTTCTCTTCCTCATCAATCCTCTACCTTCCCAACCCAGATAACTGCCCTCCATCATCCAGGTCTGCCCCATGCTATCCCCAGGCTCAGCACCCTCTGCTCTGCCCCTCTGGCCCTGCCAGGAGCTCTTCCCCATGCGAAGAGCACTGCCCATGGAGTTCTTTGGTGCTCCTCAGGCTCCAAGGGGTCCACCACCGCATGAGGACAGCAGGGATCAAACCCTGACAAACAGTCTGAGTTGCAGGCTTCTGTCCCAGTAACTCACGCCAATGGGATCAGAGTTTATGTCACACTCTCCACACAGCTGCCATGGAAAACAGTTTGCCTGAAGGGACACGCACACACACAAGAAGAAGGGAAGGACTGGGCAAAGGCAAAAATGGTTGCTTTGAGTTTCTTTAACATTCAATTTCCTCAAAATGTAGGCAATATTCCACTCCATTTCCAGGGGCATCTGAAGTATATTTTTGTTATAGATTGGTTTTACTATATGTCAAGCTGGCAGACAAAAAAAAGAGGCAGTTGGGAGAATGCCTGCTTGGAAAACTGGATGCAATATTAACATGGCCTTAAGGGCAAAGAAGGCCCTATTTATCTGAATTTAAATACTTCAGGACTAGGAAAATGCTGAGCAAGGGATTTTTGATGTTAGGTGTCCAAACCTAACTTATTTGTGTTCTGGACTTTAGCCAGGAAAGGTAACTGGATTTCTTTAATGCCATTACATTTATCAGTCCTTATATTTCAGCAAGGATCTCTCACAGCTAAGTAAACACAGACTTCTCTAAAAGCTGTACTGTAGCCATTTTCCAGCAAAACTGAGTTAAACTAGGCTGAGAATTTTTTTTCAATTTTAAGGTTCACATCCAGACAAGAAATCACCTCACAGAAAACAAACAGAAAAAAGCAACATTACAGGAAGAGCTGTTTTGTTAAATTCTAAAGGAAAACATCAGATGACTGCCACTATGGTTACTGTAACAGCTCCCATAGCTCAGCCCTGAGAAACTTGTTCATCTACAAGAATACTTAGGGAGAGAGGTAAGACCTTTCTGAAGAGTACACTCTACCAACAGTGACCCACAGTCAGATCAGCTTACTAACGTGTCATTACAGCATGATTTTCTCCTAGGACAACGTAAGACTACAAGGACATAAAAAACTGATAGAAGGGTACAGAGGGGCTAAATTAATCCTGTCTCAAGGAGACATCCCAGCCAGCAAGCCACTCCTTAAATTGCCTGGGAAGATAGAAGGCAGACACTTCCAGGAGGCAGCTGAACCCACCTAAAGCTTAATTCCACCTATTATCATCCCCTGCAAGTGTATGGCTCTGTCTCCTTGAGCTTACAGACACCTCTGGCACGGCAGTGCTATCCAGATGCAGCACCACCACAGCTACACCAGTGGAGGGAGTCCCGAGGTAAGCACAGTGCAGGACAATCCCAACACTGGGCCAGTAACTACATCCCCTCTGCTCAAGTTACTGTCTACTGTTTGTTCACTATTAACCAGATCACACAAAGACCACCTCAAAATGTGCACGATGCATTCATCAGTTTGGAGTCTACAGACACATCCTCAGAATCCTGAAGCTGAGCAAAAGAGACTATGGAAGCTTAAATGAAGTTTTCCACTACAGAAAAGGAGAAAAGATTATTGTATTTCATGGAGGTCAGACATACAACCAGGCAAACTCTGTAAGATACATAAACAGAACAAAGTGAAAATGAACCAGCTGTCAAAGGAGTTCTGGCAATAATTTCTTCCACAATGCATAGATATGAGGCACTAATGAATTTGGTCATTAAAAGAAAAAGTGTTACCTGGTACAGCAACAGAAATAAATTGAAAAACAATGTAAAATTCCCACTAAGATCTGTGAAACTGTTATGGATGATGCAAAGTTCATTCACCTTCTTTTTTAAAAAAAAATGCTTATAGAATACTATATATAACAGACTAGTATCAAGTTATATGGAATTCCCATGCAAAAAGCTGCCAGCCAAGCAAGCAAAAAGGCTGTAAATATCTGTCAATTGCGTAAGGGGAAAAAACCCTCTGAGAGCACAAATTTCCCAACCACCACCACCCTGCAAAGAAAAAGGACTATTTAAGTCTGGAAATATAAAGTTAAGATTTCATTTAAAAACAGATATTAAACCATACGTCACCTACACAAGTCTTTTCCATTCCCTTCTTAACTTTTAACTGTGCATGAAAGGTGTGTCAGATGGAGACATTATGATGGAGCCCATTAAATAGACATTTTATGGAAGACTTTAAACTATGTAGCCTAAGGGTACAGATAGGTTAGATCTAATAAACATTTTGTTTGTGTTCTTTTTAGAATCTCAACCCTGAAGAAAATGGCTTCAATTCAGTGCCCATGTCCTTTGTCATGCAGCATGCCCTGAAAAAAGCCCAGTGAAAATTAATTAAAAAATCCAGTACTTCGTATCACCCAAATTTTTGATAATTTTTCTACGTTACAAGGTAATTAACTGTAAGCATAATAAATGAATTCAGGTATGCACAGACTGAGGATAGAGTTTCATAAATGGCTTCAAAGGATCAAAGATCACAGGCCATAGAAAAGTGCAGTCCTGGGGTCCCCAACTCTGCTCCCTTTTTGTATTCCATCTCTGCTGCTTTTTTCCACCAAAACTAGCAATCTCACGGCCCCACAGCAAGTCAGCTCAGTTCACTGATCCAGCTGAGAAATAACCAGCCACAACGAAGAAGTAAGTAATTTTCAATCCTATCAGTAAGCTCACTGGAACAAGAGACAGAACCCACAGCAGGAGCAGAAGGTATGGAATATATCCTACTCCATATGTGACACAGGTGTCTTTGACCAGTGTAAACTAGAAAACCAGATCATACGTGAATTTACAGAGTTGAGAAAGCAGGAGATGAGCCACAGGACTACACTGTTGCTTCCCTGACTCCCAATACTCAGGGGAGCACTGAATAGCACCTCTGCAAACAGCCAGTATTTTGCAGGTGCTTACACAGAGGGTAGGGGTTTGTACTTGTCCACACTTGACTTTTGGAAATATCTTAATTGTTATTCAGTTACGTAAACTTGATGTTACCTCACCACCTTACTCTTTCTTTGACTGTACATAGCACTCGCTTCAGTAAGGGGACTTTTGCCATGCCTATTGTAAAAGACAGAATGATTATCAGTTTGGTTATCATGGCATTTATTATTTGGGGCCCTAAGGAAAAAATGTTTAATGAGACATAATTTAGAACATTCTACAATAAAAGATAGTATCTAAAAATAGCACTGCTTTCTATCTTGACCGCTACTTAACAAAGAAATGCTACTAGACAGTTTGAATGGTCTTTTGCTCCAGGACATAGCTATGCAATACAGCTAAATTTTAAGACTTATGCCTGAGAGCATTTTTTGGCTTCCCCTTATGCTGGCACAGTTCACTTCTCAGGCCAAAAAAAAACCCAAAAAAACAAAAACACGTTCATGGACTCACTAGCAGCAATGGACAGTACTAATTCATCCATTACTGAAGTCTACATGCTTGGCAGCATGTGTACAGTTTCAGCTGAATAAAGGGGAGGTCAGTCTTGAGAAGTTCAAGAACTGGTTATCACTTGAAAGGATAAAAACTACAGACTTCCCTTCTCAATATTTATAGGGTCAGCACTGGTGCAGCTGTATTACTGGCTGAATCAGCCCTATTCCCATGTGCAGAGAGGCCTAAGTTGGCATAAGCTGGTCTCTTCCAAGCCAGATGGCAGAAAGCAGAAGTGGGAGATGGTGTTACACATTAAAACATCTCTTTTCAGTTATTTTATTTGCTATGCTTCCTTCTGGCTCCTTAGCTTGCCAGTTATATCTGCTTTATTCACAGCAGAGCTCAGTATGCCTTTTAGGAGATGACATGTAAGAAATAGTGCAAATTACCTGCAGGCAAAAGACTTTGTTCAGGAGATGCAAATGCCAGTTTACGGGGAGGTTTAGTAAAATATGCCCACAGAATGCTAACTTCTAAACAAAGCATACCCACATTCACCTTATTAAAAAGGTATATCAACATGTGCACATATTTTATGTAGGCTTTCTGATGTTTTGACTCAGCTGTTAAAAAAAAATACGTATTTGTTTACCATAAACATTATTTCCAAGTTCTTTACCTAAATTATTCTGGAAAGTATTAATGTTCAAGTATTCTGCCCAATTTTGACACTCACTACAATTTTTGATTCAAGTACCCTAACAGCCCAGCAGGGTGATCTATTTTGTAGCAGATAAACTGAACTGTTTTTTAAACACTAAATGAAAGCATGTATCAAAATGCAAGGATAGAAAAAAATAATAATGCAAAACCTATCTACTTCTGTTTTTAAAGCAAACTGCTTTCATGAATTAAGTATTCCACAGCTTCTTTTGCTATGACACTTTCTCTCACTATGACCCAAAATTTTCAAGTCAAATACTTCCTCGGTTACTGCATGGAGACAAAAGTTCCTTAGTCTCAATTGAAAGGACGGAGGATTAATTTAATGTGTGCTGATGCCCCACGGTTTGGCATCACAGTCCATTTATTTCTGCCTCCATTTGACTTTCGGCATATATGAGATTTGTTCAAACAATTTGCCAAGTCTAATGTGAAACTGCTCCTTTTATTTTTGAATAAGTAATTCCTAAAAATAATAGGATTGTTAAATTTCCCTCCCCCATTGCAACCCTTTCAGTTCTATTCATATGGCAGTTCCCATAAAACAATAAAAGAGCTAATCAATTTACTGTTTAAGAAAACAGCAGACTGAAAAAATGTGCTCAGTTAAACTTGTCTAGCTCAGAAAAATAAAGGTTGAAAATAATTTTCAGCATGCAGCTAACCCCTACTTATTTTCCTAATACAGACAAAGACAGAATATATTAAATACATCAGTGTTAACTTTAGGTGTAGAGTGGAACACCATACTAAGAAAGCTGCCTTCAGTTCCTGACCTCTTTGCTAAAACCAGTGAAGGATATAAATAGTTCCAGTTCTGACATAACACCTATCCCTGAGGAATACTGAAAAAGAGACTGTCCTTCACACCAATCCTGTTAAGTAGCTAGTGTGATTTTGGTAAGACTGGTTTGAAGCCATTATGTAAGAATGTTTATTTGTTATACAGAGCCCAAATCAGATCTATGTCATACACAATGACTTTACCACAGTATTCGAGAGTTTTCCAAAGCCCTCACCTTAGATTTAGATAGCCCTAAAATTAGATGGGGTCTCAGCAGTATTTCTCAGTCTAGAAAATAACTTCCAGCTCTTACGATTTTCAGAGAACACATAAAAAATGGTAGTGCCATGGGCCCAGCTCAAAAGGCAAGTAGAAATTTCCAATATTCACATAAAAAAGTAGCTTTTTTTTTTTTTTTAAGTACATGGATATTCAGTAAATACAGACAGAATCTGCTCTATTAAAGCACATCATTAGTAACTTTGTAGCCATGCAAGAGCCACAGTTTAATCACCAGGAGTTACTACTACTTTCCTCTTGTACCTGTTCAGTAGCTAGACCAACAACAGAAAGCCTGTACAGGAATTTCTCCATTCTCAAGGGTAAAGGGGAGTTTGGATACATGGGTAATGTAACAGCGTTGATTACCCAAGTACCACTAGAAATGCAGAAAAGCACTATCTAGAAACCCAGCCATCCACTGATGAAGCCTGTGTGGGTCCTTCAGCACTCGTTAGCACTTTCGTGTCTCTGTACCACGATTGCTCCAGAACTCCAGATTCGGGAGGTCTTCCTAACCATCGACGTCAACTACTATGCACAAAGCAAGCTCGGATCCAGATTTCCAGCCAAGCTAATAAAATCTCCTGGAACATGGAGCACAGCACAGAAACACCCAAGCGGGTCTACGCAGAGCCAGCTTGGCCCATTAGGACTTATTAGTTCAGACACTGCCTGAAAGCAGCTGCACGGCAAAGCTGGTTCTGGAAACAGCAGAGATGTGTTAGCATGGCACAGCACTTGAACTAATAAACTGCTAGTTCTGAGCTGAGCTGCCCCAGGCTAAATGTGGTGCCTGTATATCCACTGCACAGTTAATCTGCAACTGCAGAAGCAGCCTGAAGAGTTGACTCTATTTCAAGCCCAGCATGTACAGCTCTCCCGCTACCAACATGCCCAAGTTTTCTGTCCTTTCACCTTCCTCCACACCACCAATCCCTCCCCGCTTCCCGTTCGTTCATTGTTTTCTCTCCTGGCCGTTCACATCCGTTTCTCAATCTTCCACTACACATCCCCAATAAGGCAGCACAATGTACATCAGCAGCTTCCAGCCTTTATGGCGTGATTAACATGGTTAACCACTCTCTTCTCACCCAACCTTCTCAACCAGACCAGCACTTCCTAACTCCTCTCCCACCACTTCTGGCTTTCCTCTTTGTCCTGCCCTTGGTGGTTCAATCCCTAACCAAGGAACCATTATGCTTTGTATAAAAACAAAACAAAAATATGATTGTATTTGCATTTCAAATTGTCCTGTCTTCATGGAAAAAAAGCAATTATCAGCAGAAACACCATCACAAGATGTCTCAGCAGGCCAAGGGCAAGCTACCACTTCTAATGGTAAAATTTGCTATCTCACCTAGAAGTTGCTTAGCAGTCAGCTCAGATATGACTGTCTGAGGCTCTCCTTTTCCCTTCCTACCTGGACTTCCCTTTGTGCAATTCTCCCATGCCAAACAGCCAGAGTCTCTTGGTGTGGCAGAGAGGTTGGCGAAGGCAAGGACTGTCACCAGCCTGCTGATAACAACAGTGGACAAGGAAAGAATGCCATAGGAAAGATTGAAGGCAGGCAAATATTGACTGAAATGGAGAACAGGAAGACTGGCCTGCTGATGGAATATCAGCTCTCTCAGCTCAGTCAACTCTGCTTCCCCTCCCCACCTTCACCCACCTCTACAAACCATGCAAAGTAACTGCTGAGCATATGGTTTGTAGCTCTATCTGTGATTTGTAGGCATGAGAGGGCCACTAATTATCAAACTTTTACAGTACTGGAAATACGACAGAATTAATCACTTGCTACAGAAAGTGACACTCTGTCCCTCTAAAAACAGTTCACAGCATTGGTAAAAAAAACCCACTCTGACTGCCTTATTCCTCTAGCCAGAATCATGACTTCAGCAGAGAACATGGGCAGTTCTACCTGACAGAACAGATTCCTTGTTTCTGTTTCCAGACCACTGAAACCAATATAAAAACTACGAAATCGGAAATAAAACCGAAATTTATCTCCTCAGTCAACACACATGCTCTGAATGGCAGAGCAGCAATTTATTGTCCATGCAATATAACAGCATATAGATGTGTACTGAAACAAGGAAATTAGTAGTAATTTCATAACCTTCAATACTAAAGCAGACAAGCATACTCTGCTCACTTAGGCAATTAGGTGATGAAATCTGCATGCTTTCTAGCTGCCATGTTTGATATCACTCTGATGCTGTCAGTCACTGAAAGCCAAGCAAGAAAGGGTCTCACCTTTGCTTTACAAGTGCTTTTCACAGCTAAGTGTTTCTACATGTCACATCAGCAGTAAAACCACAGTCAAATGGATTCTCTGTATACAGTAGCTAAGGAATCAGAGCAACACATGCACCATCACTCAGACCTCCAGCTGTATCTTCGCTTTGTTCTAGGAAGCTACAGTAGAACTTCTAAGTCTGAATGATGGACAAATCCTGACACTTAAGAAGGCAAGTTTCAGTTTCCATTGTTTTACTTCTATACTTCTTACAGACCTCATTCTTTTTTAGACTAAGATATCTAGTCTCCTTGTATTAACTAGTCACCACCTCCATCAATACAGGACCTTCTTAGATGTCACAATCAAAGCAAGATAAATGGCATACATCCAAGTGGAGATGCTATTAGGTTGGGCAGGATGGTGTATGTTATGAACCTTTCAAGCTGTTCTAGGAGACAGGCTACCCAGGTGACTAGCTCAAACTAACATAAGCACTTGAAACCAAGACCTTAGAAAGTGCCTTTACTTCAAGAAAAGTTTTGGATTTTCTTGCTTAGAATGAAACCGCATCTTGCCTCTTCTTCCTGCTATGCACAGGATAATGGCCACAGATACAAGAACATAAACAGGCTGCTTACAACCAGAAGGTGCTCATGGACTCAGTAACAAATGGCATTCAACTCACATCCAGAAACAGATCCTGTACTTACTTGCACCAGTTGTTTTTATGTACGTATGTACATATGTATGGCAGCACAATGCCATACAGGTGTGATGAAGATACAGATTGTCACAAGAATAGAATTTTACCATCAGAGGGCATTTTTGTTCTAAACCCAACTGCAGCCATCTTCATTCCTGAGTCATCAGGTCTTCCTACTACACATTCTGCTAAACAGCCAATGAAAAATTTCTGAGATTCATTCAACAAAGCAGTTAAGAAATACAAAAGTCTGAAAAGCTATAACTTGTTAACTTAAACTCTTTGCTGAAAATAATGCTAAAATCAAACTAAAATCATTAAATGTTTCATTTCAGCAGTCTCATTCATATGGCTGGCAAGTCTCATTAGCTGTGGAGTTCTGAATTTATCAGCCACAGACTTTTTTTAAAATCACTACGTGCTTTGAAGTTCAACTAAGGCTTAATAAACTTTCTTACAGGTCTGGAGTACTATATAAATTTTGTCAGAGCTGTGCTGGCATAATTGGTAATACAAACTGTCTGGCTTCATGAAAGTTACAAGCTCTGGCTCCAATCCTGCAAACACTTACTGAAGAATTTAACTTACTGCAGAGAACTGACTACTCATGCATAAGCTAAGCATATTTGTAAATATTTGCACAGTATGGACATCTGTTGGCATAACCAGTCATCTGATACAAGATTCAGCTTTAAATCCTAGTCTGTGTAGAGTCAGTATTAAAAATGGCATTCCTCACTTTATTAATTCCTTTCTTAGGCACCAAGCATGTCAGATACCAAAGGGTGGAACCAAAAAGTTGAAACCAGAAGAAGAGAGGAATCAGTGAAATCGTAACAACTGGTTCTGTTTCTCATGTAACTAGAGAAGCCTGGTTTCTTATGAGTGTATGTCTCAAGACTGAGCTCCTGCCTTATTTTCAACCTTTGCTGAATAAAGCTCTTGCTATGCCCTTCCTTCGGTGATGCGATTTACAGCATTCCTCACATCAACACAGGCAAAGCTCGTAAAATTACTCCAAAGAACTCCTCCTTTTAATCGCATTTGGTTATTAACACTTTTAAGTTATGGGTGGGCTAAGAAATAGCCACAGTACAAAGCCAGCCCACAGATAATCACGGAAGTCACATTTCCTTAAAAACGAAACTAGAAAAAGACAATTGTGTCTCCTTCCTCTTAGTGTCTCGGCATTTGAGCACATCCTGTTTCACTCATCCTCTTTAATAGCAAAGCATTTTGTGATCTCTTTGTTTAAACCTGATACTAGGCAGAAACACATGTAAGGGAGCAAAGGCATCCTCCCATTGATTCAGGGCTGAGTGGGAGAGACTAAGCCTCCACTACACAGTGCTTAAGGCCTTGGTGGTTATTGCACCTGAATATGGCAGGTGGATACCTGCCGAGCTGCCATGTGGAGCTCTGCTGCTTCAGAATAAAGAGGAGATCTCACTGGCTTAGGGCTGAAGTCTGTTTGACAGCTGTGGCTTAGGGCACCAAACCGTTTCCTTCAAAAAAATGCAGGAATGGGCTGAGGGAATGGAGGCAAGATGGGCCGCCAGCCCCAGGGAGGGGACAGCGAGACCCATCAGGGTCATCGGAGGCAAGAGCCCTGGGCAAAACCCTAATGACAGACACAAATCAAACGCACTGATCCAGCGAGGAAACCGGGTCCCTGGAGAGGGGAGGGCGGGTACCCTGCGGGGCCTCGTGTAGAAGCCGTGTCTCAAACCGGCCTTACCACACCCGGGC
>VZTI01004250.1:136487-181629 GCA_013397865.1 Struthidea cinerea
CACGCAGCAGCCCCGGCCCCTGCCCCAGCCCCCGGGGAAAGGCGCCCCCTTCCTGCCCGAGCCGGCCAGCGGGGCGGGAGAGCTCGGCGCTGCGGCAGAGCCGCCCCTCCGCGGAGCGACCCCGCCGAGTTACCTGGGGCAATGAGCACCCACTGCGCGGGGTGCGCGCCCGCGGGACGCCGCTCCGCGCCCGGCCCGCTCCGTGCGCNGGCCAGGGGAGGGCTCGGGCTGCGCCACCGCCCCGCCTCTTCCCCTTCCCGACACACGCAGGGAGCGGGTGGTACGGCCGTGGTGGGCTGGGCCGCCGGTGGTAAAGCTTCTGCTCTCCGCCGCCCCGCGAGATTTGGGTGGGCGCGGTGTCCCACCCGGGGTTCGTAAACGCTCGTGGTCCAAAGGAGCGATAGAAGTCACAGTGTCCGTGAACAATCACGAAGTCTCGTTAGTGAATTGCTCGTTTGGCGTGGAAATTGTTTTGTTAGTCCCTGACCTGTTATGTAAGCACACGGCTTAGTGTGTTTTGGATATAGGGGTAGGGTGAAACGGAAGAAAGGAAGAGATGAGTTAAAGATGGACAGAGAGAAAGAGACAGAGAAAGAAAGAGGAAAAGAGAGGGGGAAAGAGATCGCCAGACCTGATTCCAGCATTTATCCTGCTCATGGTCCTGTGGGCTGCTGCCCACGCTTGGGAGGGGTACCTTTTTATGGATAGGTTTTCTCCACCCTGAAGACAGGTTTCTCACTTCTCATGTAAATTAGTTACCAAACGCAGTTCGATCTTTCAGACCTTTCTGGAAATGGGTTGGAGGGCTTTGGGGGTCTTGATGTCCCTCTGCAGTCCATGCCCACTTCCTGGCTTCATCATTCCCGTGCTTATGCTGTACTCTGTTGTGCTCATCTTTAGGAAGTAGAACAAGGGTGTTTGTCCAGAAAAAGTGCTGCCCTACCTCCTCATGGCCCCCATCTCCAGCCACACCTTGTTCTTTCTCATGACTTGTCAGTACTGTAGTAGTTCTTTCTCACAGTGTGACAGGGCTTGACACAAAGGGCACAAGCTGAAATGAAGGAAATTCCATTTAAATGTCTTTAGTGGAGCAGGTTGTCCTGAACAGCCATGTCGTCTCTATCATTGGCAGTATTAAAAACCAGACTGGGTGTTGCTCTGAGCAGCCGCTGTAGCTGGCCCAGCCCTGGGCAGGGGGCTGGAGTAGACCCTCTCCAGAGGTGCCTGCCAGCCTTGGCCATTCAATGGAACCTCAGTCCTACAGGGCTGGTTGTGGGCAGAGCCACAGTTCTCTCACAGCAGTCATCCTACCCAGTGTACAACATGATCCTGGTAAATAGGTTCTTTACCTCCAGATCGCACTGAGGAGCCATAGCCACAACACAAAATGCATATTTTCATGCACGTGTATATATATGTACATAAACTTGGCTTTACCCACAAAAGACTGGAGGGATGGCCACTTTCCCAGAGATTTAGAAATAAATAGTATGTTATCAAAAGTATTAAAGTATACATATCAATTGTAAATCTCAGAGATATGAAACAAATATTAAAAACATACTAACATCTATTCCCCAAAACAGAGCAGAACTAACCAAGGCCAGCATATGCAAAACAGCTGAGCTGATGTAAGGCCGAAAAAAATAATTTCCTGAGGAAATTTGAGCATATACCTTCATCACTGAGATTACATTAATCTAAATTTGTTTTATTTTAATTTTTCTGACTTTTTTCCCACTGATTGAAGTAAGGCAAGATTTAAGTACCAAAGACCGCATTGCACCATGTGTTTTGAAGTCCCCAGAGAAATCACTTGCTGTTAGAGTGATTGCAATTTGCCGTGGCGTATGCCTGGATTGCAACACTCACTGATGGGTCTTGTAAAACTCTCCTCACTACTTGTGTTAGCAAAGAGAGAAAGATGCTCGCCAGTTCCACTGTAATCTGTACAATACCACAGGAAGAGCAGAACAGAGCTGATTGCTGTGTTTGAAACCTTCCTAGAAGGAAAGACTTCCATGTGGAAAAAGGGTTCTCCATAAAATTTGGCTTCTAGTCCTGAAAACGACAACGAGTTTAGCATGTTGTACACCACTGAGCTTAACAAAGCTCTGGAAAAGACAAGAATCCAAGTCTGCAAGCCTCCAGATGCAGTGTGTGTCAGGATCAAGTCTGGAAGCATAAGCTGCAGTTGTTCCAGAGCTCCTATTTCCTCCCTGACTGTAGTGGGTGGTGGAAATATTGTAGCAAACATTGCTGAATGTTTACAAAACTGACTTATTAAGGTCACATTTTTCAAAGCACCAATCCATCCTTATTTAGGCACCTGGTAAGTAAGCTAATTTTCAGAGGTGCTGAGTACTCCTACCATTAATTGAGCAGAATGGACATTTCAGCTGTTCATTTCTTTTGATTTATGAGCATCTCCCACAATCTCTAGATGTATATTGGCCCTGGGATCTATAATGTCCTTTTCCAGGAATTTTCAGATAGAAATGTTTTTCTCAGATACTTTGAAATGCCCCAAACAGAAATTCTCAAATAAGCTTGGACAAGGCTCTAGAATGACATCAGTTTTGGCATAAAAATAATGCAGTAATTTATACATGTTAAATATTTAAAACTTTCTGTTGTTACTCCTGCACACTTGATATATACTGTTCCCCTTTATAAACAGAGGATATACTATATAATTATAAGCAAAAGATAAACTAATTAGGGATTTCTGTCAGGAGCTGGTGATACTAAAATCTTATTTGCTCAAGAATTAAATACCTTACCTTCAGGCTTGCCAACACATTTAAACTGTAGTGGTGTCTCCCTGAAAGAAAATGCTGAAGTTTAAAACACTAGACTGATCTGAACTGCTGTGGTGATATCATTTTAAATACTCAGATCTTAATTTCATGCACATGGGTATTCTCATTTGGGTCCATATGACTCATTAAATCCAGAAAGTTAAATGCATCCAATATGGGACTGCATCCAATCTGAGGACAATTGTTTTCCACATTTCAGAGCCATTTGATTTGCATTCAGACTTCACCTGCATGCTGTCTGTTCATTCATTTCTCCTAGGGCTCCTTCATATAATCCAAATATCTGTGCAAATGCAAGCATCCCTTTTTGCCAAACAAAAATTACTTACTTTTGCTGCCAAAGAAATGCTACTTCTGTCCACCTTCAGCTGCAGAATTTACCTCTTCCTCCTCCCCTACACTAGTTTTAAGTGAAGGCACTTTTAAACTTTGCTCGGAGCTAGAAACAAAAGAATGTATAGAAAGAAGTGCGATTCATTGTTCAGTCAAGGTTGTCATTTAAAAGACAAAAATATTTCCACATGATTATGTTCCATTGTACACAGTTTCAACAAATATGGGCCAGGTTTATCTATTTTATGCTTCAGTGGTTCAAGCATTTACATGCATAGCTTTAAATCCATTGCTCTGCACATTTAAAGGTCACCTGTAAGTATGGATGCAAGGGTTACATTTAATCCCAGTAAAAGGCCTAGTGATACATATAACTTTAGCTGATGTACCAAGATAATTATGATTCATTTTAAGTTATCTAGTTTAAAATACTGTTCTAAGTTCATCAGGGGCCAAATTATTGCTTTGTTTGGTTTTATTCAAAACAAAGCATGTGTGGCATTGACACAAATTGAAAATGTGGAGGCCAAACACAGAGATGACATTGACCTGAAAGAACACATACTGGCATTGCAAACCAATACAACATCATTTGAATTTCTAACTGAAATTTCAATTCAATCTGTC
Source organism: Struthidea cinerea (assembly GCA_013397865.1). Classification (NCBI taxonomy): domain Eukaryota; kingdom Metazoa; phylum Chordata; class Aves; order Passeriformes; family Corcoracidae; genus Struthidea; species Struthidea cinerea. The sequence goes on from VZTI01004250.1 coordinate 140,270, forward strand.
AAGCTGAAAAATAGTTATTTTAAATAGTTGTTCATGACAGCATTCATCTAAGCAAGTACTTCTCTTATTGAAAATAGTCCATTTTAAGGAGAATAACAGTATTCATTTAAAAGCACTCAAGCAATGGTGAAAAATATTCCAACCAGCTCTGAGCAGAAATCACTTTATCCTTTGCACTAAACAAGGTTATAGCCCAGTCTCCTAAGGAAGCAGGGCTTAGGGGAGCATATTGTGTATTTGTATGCACGTCTGAGTCCTCCACCAGTAAGTGGTCACTGACTTCAGACACCTTTGATGCAGCTTCATATTTTATCAGAGCACACACCTAGGCTGAGGAAAGAAACATCCTTCAGGTGACATTCAGCTCCCCCTAAAACAGATACCCGTCTCTGGACAGCCCATCAGCTCTCTAAAATTCATGGCATTTGTTGACTGCAGGCTCAATTTGGTTGCAGAGTAGGAGCACCTTGCCACCCACTTCTGGTCCAGTAGGGCACTGCCTCCCATAGGTCTTTTGTCATAATCTCTAGTTGCATGTACATGTGTCAGATACTTTAGGGTATCTTAGATTACATTAGTGACCCTTCTAAGGAAGAAGAGGGTTGTGAGACAAAGAAACACAAATTCTAAATGCCTTAGTAATGAGTTTTTTGATGTTCAAATGCCATAAGGCAGTGGAATATCAATATCATAGCCAAGATTTCTCCCTTGTAGTTATTCTTTCTTGTTGTCATGCCTTCAGCTGCGATAGGGTTCATTTTCTTCTGAGTAGCTGGTACAGGGATGTGTTTTGAAGTTGGTATGAGAATATATCTTAATGTTGACAACACACTCATGTTTTAGTTGTTGCTAAGTAGTGCTTACTCTGAATCAGGGACTTTTCAGTTTCCCATGCTCTGCCAGCCAGCAGGTGCACAAGAATCTGGGAGGAAATGTGGTTGGGACAGCTGACCCAAACTGGCCAGAGGGATATTCCATACAGCAGAACATCATGGCCAGTATGTAAACTGTGGAGAGTTGGCCACAAGAGGCCGATCACTGCTTGGGGACTGGCTGGGCATCAGTCAGCATGTGGTGAGCAAATGTATTGAGCATTGCTTATTTTTGGGGGGTTTATTTCTCTCCCTCTCCTTTTTCATTACGAATATTGTTATTACTATAATTCATAGTATTATTAATATATGTTATTTTGTTTGAATTGTTAAACTGTTCCTACCTCAACCCATGAGGCTGAAGATTTTCCGATTCTCCTGACCAGGGAGGGTGGGAGTGAGTGAGCAGCTGCAATGGTGCTCAGCTGCCAGCTGGGGTTAAACCATAACACGTGGAGGTGTGAATATTCCTGAAGGCTTCCCAGCTTTGAATAATAGTATTTGTAAAATGGCTAACATGTGCATGGATTATGTGACGTCTAACAAGAACTTGAGCTTGTGCCATAGCTCAAAGGAAAATTCAATCACCTAAAGAACTCAAATTCATTAGAAAATTATCTTCACTGGTGAATTTGGAACTACTGTTTTGTTGTTGTTATTCTAAAACCCAAATATATTAGCAGGGGTTATCTGCCTATGCCCATCTGTGGTTATGCATAGAAATCCCTCCATGGGGACAGAAGTGTGGGCTGTGTAGTGGTTGTATGAGAACCAAACTTTGCCTACAAGTGAAAGCAGGGTGAGCTGTAAGCAGAAGGCACAGCCATGAGTGAGTTTAGAAAGAACAGGAAGGTCTGTAGCAGTTTGAGACACCTGAGTTTTAAGTCCAAGAAGCCTCATTTAAAGCAGAATACAAACACTGCCCTCACAGATGAAGAAATGTATTTAAAACAAGTTGTTGGTTCTTCCACTTGTTGGAGTGGCCAAGTCCCACAGAACACAGATGGCTTTGCCTGCCTCTTCCATTATTCCTGGTTGTGACTTCTTTACTGTAACTGTGAGTGATATCAGGAGAAGTAAAATAAACAGGGTTAGAGCATGGCCTCAAACACTGTCCAGAAACCATCTCTATTGTGTAATTAGTAGCAACTCCAGGCTTAGACCTGTGCCAACTAGTAAACTTCCCAGACACTGCACCAGCACAAAGCCAGGGACAACAAGACTTTGCCCCAATAAGTAATATAAGCAGTGTGATTTGGGTTTGCATGGCAAGGCTTTGGTAGCAGGAGGGGCTACAGGGGTGGCTTTTGTGAGAATCTGCCAGAAGCTTCCCCCATGTCTGAGAGATCCAATGCCAGCCCTCTCCGGGACAGAATCCCCACTGGCCAAGGCTGAGCCCAGCAGTGACAGTGGTAGTGCCTCTGGGATAACAGAGTTAAGAAGGGGGAAAAAACTGCACCATTGCAGACAGAAAGAGGAGTGAGACTATGCGAGAGCAACAGTTCTGCAGACACCAAGGTCAGTGGAGAAGGAGGGGCAGGAGGTGCTCCAGGCGCCAGAGCAGAGATTCCCCTGCAGCCCCTGGTGCAGCCCATGGGGAGGCAGCTGTGCCCCTGCAGCCCATGGGGATCCATGGGGGAGTAGAGAGCCACCTGCAGCCTGTGAAGGACCCCACCCAGAGCAGGTGGATGTGCCCAAAGGAGGCTGTCACCCCACAGGAAGCCTGTGCTGGAGTAGGATCCTGGCAGGACCTGTGGCTCTGTGGAGACTCACACTAGAGCAGCCTGTTCCTGAAGGACTGCACTCCATGAAAAGGACCCACACAGGAGCAATTCATGAGGAACTGTAGCCTGTGGGAAGGATTCATGTTGGAGAAGTTTGTGAAGGACTGTTTCCTGTTGGAGGGACACTACGCTGGAGCAGAGAAAGAGTGAGTCATCCTGCTGAGGATGTGTGATGACAATGTGTGATGAACTTACTGCAGCCCCCATTCACCATCCCCCTGCGCTGCTGGCAGGGAAGAGGTAGAGAAATTGTGAGTGAAGTTGAGCCCTGCCTGGAAGAAGGGAGGATGATGGAAGGGTGTTTTAAGATTTGGGTTTATTTCTCATTACCCTGCTCTGTTTTGATTTGCAATAAATTAATTTCCCCAAGTTGAGTCTGTTTTGCCCATGACGGTAATTGTAGAGTGATCTTTCCCTGCCCTCATCTCTATCCGCAAGCCTTTCCTTGTATTTTCTTTCCCCTGCCTAGCTGATGAGGCGAGTGACAAAGTGGCTTTGGGGGACACCTGGCACCCAACCAGGGTCAACTCACCACACAGGGCCACCCTGTTTTGCGGAAAGAATACAGCATCAGCATCATGCTTCTTCCCTTGGGTCCGTGGAAGGCACTCTGGGTTGATTTATTTACTAGGTTAGACACAGCCTGCTTCAGTATGGCTCGTAATGTGCCCAGTGAGAATTTTTGCCAGATAGGACTACTGCAAGCAGGCACAACAGGTCAGTAGTCAAATAAATCTTGCAAGGCTACTTATTTCTAGGACTTGTGGGTGAAGATTTCATAGAAATGGCCAAGCACTGTGAGCTTGACATTTCTGGAAGTGTAAGACTTGCTGCACATGGAGAAAACTTACTGTACATCTGTGTCTGTAATGTGTGAAATAGACTGTAACAGCTGCAGGGGAGTGCAGGTACTGGTGCGTGCACGGTGTCCATTTGCCCAGAACTGCCAGCCCAGGCAAAGTGATTGCCATGGCTCCAAATGGACAGCCAGGCATGCAGGAATCCTTGACCATGTTCTTCTTTTTCTGACAGTAGAAATTTTGACGAAGAAAAAGGGCTCTTTTCTGTGGAAATATGAAGATATATCTAAGAATTTAAGATTTTCAATTGTATCTGAGTTAATGGTTTCAGCTCCTATGCCATACAAAACTTTTCACTTCAGAACAGTTTTTCATTTATCTTTTAAAAGTCTCCTGAATTCATGGGCAAAATGAATCTTACTGGTAATTAGATATTTGGTGAATTCTTAGCTTGCTGCATGTGTTAATCCTATTGAAACTAGCTATACTCTAAGGTTACTTTTAATTCAGACTGAAAATCAGTATTCTCTGTTGAATTATGTATTGGCTTATGAAGTGTTGTGTCTTCACTACCGCAAGTAAGTCTTATTTTGTGAGCACTGCAAAAAGATTATATTGTTAATATACATAAAATTTGATTTCAGCCAAGTATGTTCTCAAGGGGAATTCTAGGAGGCAAAGGGTCCTTGTTACTTGGAACATCATTAACAGTATTTTGTGACCTTCAAGGCAGATAATTAGAAGAATAACTTGTTAAGGTTTATGTACCATACATAGCTTTATTGAAACAAAGGACCTGTGTGAGATGCTGTTTCAAAGATTCTGCACAGATCAAGAATTGTTGTCTTTGACATAACCCTTATCAAGAACATCATACCAGAAATGAAGAATTGGCAATAAAACATCCCCTGCACTGGATTTGGGAAGTAACCAAACTGATTACAAAGAAAGATTGTAAATTGATTTAAAACGTGAAAGGGTTGTATTAAACTTAAAGACTGCTGTACTTGTTCCATATCTTTAGAAGTGACTGGCTGAAGACTGACTTGCCCATAGTCTGAAACAGACCTTTTATCATCTGTCTGCTGGATGGAACAATACAGGCATGTTTCATTTATTTAGAATATGGCCAGGGGCCAAAGAAAGATTAAAAATGCAAGCAAGAGTCAGTGCAATGGTTGTTCCTGTAAGAGTTAGGCATTTGGATTGCAATATCAGCAAATCCGCCCACAAAAGATATATTCCTACAACAGAGGATTTTCATTTGATGTCCTGGAAAAGCTATTGGTACGGTAAGGACAGGCTTACCCATTACTCCAGCAGCTGAATTTGGAATGCATTTGGCATTTACGAGAGTAAACAAAAGCAACTGACATACTTGAATAAGTTGTTTTGTGAGCAGCAGAACTAATGAATGCAAACAAATTCTAAAAGGAACAAATTGTTCCTTATGGAATTCTGTCTTTGTTCTTCAGCCTCCCTCATCATAACCCCAGCTTCCCTGCCCAGGTCCTCTGCACTTTTTGAGCCAGCTGAGACTCATCACATGCTGCAGCTTACTCAGAGCTGGGGTGTGCTGTTGGCCCCCTGGCCCTGCTATAGCTGAGCTCACTGTGTCTCTGTCTCAGTGAGGGCAAGTTGTCTGAGGACCTCTGTCTTCCAGAGAAACTTCATTATTTTGTAGATGCTTGAGAGGGGTTCAAGCCTGCCTAACTGAGGGACCTAACTTGAGCTTAAATTCAAGAAAGCCAGAGAGCCAGCCTTATTTCAGTGTTTCTGCCCTACCAAAAGCAACAATAGATCATCACTGCCTGCCTGAGACCAGGCATCTAATTTTTGCAGACAAGGTCTGCCTTCAGAGAGATCCAAAGGTATTCAACTGTCTACACTGACTGTGAGGGAAACTTTGCTTTAGGAGAGCTTATTCTTCAGTTTCCTGAAATGTTTGGTCAAGTCAAAAACCTAAGTTTTTAAAGTTTGAGCTTTATTCTTTCTATTTTGATTGAAACTGGCCAGGGAGGTCAGGAGAGGAGGACAGACAGATTGCCCCATTGTGGGAATTACAGGAAGCTCTACTAAAAGTAATAACAATTAGGAAGCACATATATTTAGTGTAATAGTTTAGCTGCTTTAATATTGCTCTAGATAATGTAGAAAAATACTGTGAAAATAGAATAAATTTTCATTTAGTTTCATTAAAACTTTTTTTTTAGTAGTTGAATACAAGGCCAAATCTTGTGTCTATCTGAAACAATTTAATTCAAAAATGTAGAATAGGTCAGTCCAAGATTTCATTTCAGGTAAGGGAACTGATTCTGCTACGTACATTGTTAGTGAGTTGAACAGAAGACTAAAACTTCTTGAACACAGACTTCTGTAGAAAAGCCATTCACCAGTTGAACTCAGCTTTTCTAATATACCTGTGTCTTCTGAAAGTACCCAGACCAGTGGCTGATGTGATTCCTTAATCTTTCTCCAAAATACTTTTTTAATTTTTCCTTGACACTCAGGTGGATCAGAGATCTACTGTTTTATGATTTAATTCTCTTCAACTCTTTTGGAACATGTACAGCTCATTACGCAAAAAGAACTGGAGAACTGGTGGTTCAAAAGGATAGTAACAGAACTTGAAATAAGTCAGTTTGAATAAAAGAAGAAACCAGCTGAGCCTGTAGTCAAAAAGTCTGACTGATTTCAAGCTGAAATCTTTAGCACATTTGGATAACAAAGAACACACTATAAAATGAAGGTTTGTGCCTTCTTGTCCTCTTAGGATGAAGCCGGAGCGAGGAGACACTCTGATGGCAATTCCACTGTGCTACCTGAACCACAAATGTGACTGGGAAGTGGATGAGGTCTCACAGGAAGCCTGTTTTGAGCTCAATTTCACAACAGAAGTGAGCTCTTTAGGAGTAAGAATACCTAGTTTTCTTCAGTGACTGTCTGAAGACTTTGCTATAAGACCTTGACATTCACAGTAGGGAATGCCTATTTGTCCACCCATGCTCACTTTTTTTTTTTCTTTTTTTTTTTTTAATTAAGTGGTGGTTTGGCCAAGATATGCATTCATGAAAAGTCCTAATAAATCTCTAATCACCTGGGCTGGCTTTGTTTCACAGACAGCATTCCCAGGAGTCCTCTTCTGTGGGCAGTGACATTGGCACAAGGAGGAGCAGTTCTCCTTGCCACCAAAAACCAACCTGTCTTCAGAGGGCAAGCGGGTGAGTTCCTTCACTTGCAGCAAGGCTTTGCTTCTTCTCTTTTCCACCATGCAAATACTCTCTAAGCCTTCTATGGTCTGGCTCTAGACCCAATTGCAGTCACATTTTTCTTCACAGAGTTGAAATAAAATTTTACAAGTCAGTTTTGCTTAAGCAGCAGAATGCTTGGGGAACCATCCTGGACTCAGGGAAAGGTATTTTCACTGAGGAATTAAAACTACTGAAGTACTAAGACTATTATCTGAATATTTCTGAAAAAGAAGAAAGCCTAAGAAATATGGAAAAACCCACTTGGTTTATTTGTGCAATATATAATTTGTGAATTACATAGAACACATCTAGGACAGTATCAGTCCTTGGGGAGGATATCTTAGCTCTGCCTTGCAGGATTTCCTCATTTAACTTAGGAGTAGAGTGGTAAACCAAAGCTAACACCTTTTTTTGTTTGTTTTTTTGTTAAACTAAGACTTCTATGCTCAAGTCTTAAGTGATTTAATGTGGAAATTCTGAGGGACAAAAAAACAGGAAAAGGAAAGAGCAACTCTAAATAAACCCACGGGAAATAAGGAGGATTTTGGCAAAGGAGGATAAAAAGATAGAGAAAGAAACAGAGAAGTGAAGTATGTCTAGTGAGAAAGAAAGAAGGAGTAACTGCAGGGAACACCAGAAATTTCCTACCCATGGGACCGTATCAGTAGCTCAGACAGAAGCAGCTGTGCCCAGCAGAGACCCAGATTTGTCAGAGACCCTGGGGCTGTCTTGACAGAAACTACACCCAACTTCCAAGTGCCAAGCAAAACAGGGTTAGAGATGAAGAAAGCTTTTTACCTTAAATGAAAAGCTTTGCCTTAAATAACAGCTTTCAAAGGACTGCCCCCCTTCTCCTCTACTGCATGAAAAATAGAAAACTTTAGCAATCAATGGCTGTTGGGCTCTGTTGTCAAGGTCTTGGTTATAATGCAGCTTGGGCAGCCGTGGTGGATGAGGCCAATGGGGGATTCTAATGGAATGACCTTCTTTTGTTGCATTTTGGTTTTCAGTTTTTATTAAAAAAAGCTCTTTAGCTTAGGACTCTACCTAGGCTTTTTTTGTAACCGAGATATAAAACAGTTTGGCTCCATCTTAACTGGGCAGCCAAACCGTGTTACAAGGTCAGGCCATAAACAAATTTAACAACTGTTGTTAATTAAATAGTTATTGTAGTATAGATGGGGTCAAACAAAGGGTATGTGTGGGAGGGGAGGGAAAGAGAGGGCCTAAGTGGCAAAAGGTGGGGGAATCTTGGCTCCTGACTTAGAAGGCGTGAACAAGGAAGAACTCCGTGGAAAAGACCTCTGGGACATAAAAAAACAGTTAGCATTTCAAATTTTGGTGTAAATATTAAGAAATTAATAGCAAAAAACCCCAACTCATGTTCTCTCATTTACACTTTCCTATTATGTGAAACCATCTTGGTAAGACTTGGCTTTTCTCCAGCAGAAATCCTGTATCTGCCTCTATCAGTGGTATCACTTCAATGACATATTAATGCCTCCCCATGCCAGGATGTTGTCCAAGTTCCAGCTGTTTGAAAGAGTTGTTACAGAATGGGAATTCCAGTCAGAGATTTATAGAACAGCAACAGGAAAAAAAAAAAGGAGGATTACATTTAATTTTAATACTCAGAAATGTGCTTTCCTTGTCATGAAAGTGGAACCCTGCCTGTGTGTCTGCAGCCTGCATTGCATACTGATTTTGTGTGTGCCTAGCTAAAACCAGTGCCTGTGATATGATCTGATTTTGACTCTACAGAGGAAGGTAGGAGGAGCAAAATTTATGCTTCAGGTCTGTAAGGCATTTTAAAGTTAATCGGGTCCTTTGGGTCTGATATAATTTGTGTAAGATTGCTGTTGATGATTAGAATAGCTATTTAAGGTTTTTGTTAATAGTCTGTTACATGGACCCAGTGGAAAGATTCCAATAGCAGTCTGTTAGTTTTTCCCTGTCACATTCAGGTTACAGACCCTTCACAGATGTTGTAAATAGACATCAATACTAAAAGGGAATATTACACAAATTAAAATCATAAGTGTGCTTGAACTGCCAACATAGACATTTTGTTAAAAACATCTGTCACATAAAAGCAAACATTTAAGGCCATTATATTTATAACAATTGTTTTCATTTTTAATATGTACTACATATTTTTCTTTTCTTCTGTTATTATTGATTTGGATATTTTTTTCTTAGACTTTAATACTTATTTTTTCCAACATTACTTATGTTCTTGACCATATAAATAATAATGTGGACTTTTAATGAAAAGAAATAAATCTCAGTGGTTGGAAATCTAGTGGATACTTGCACAATGAATGAGTCAACTGAGAATCCCAACACCACGTTCTCAAAAAAAAAAATATAGTTATCAAATGTTACAAACACAAGTATTAAGCTGGATATCTGTTCAATTACATCCAGTTATTTAATTCTGTTCTGAAATAATTTCTTAGGTGAAAAGGATAAATGACATAAAAATGTCCTATTCTGGGCCTTTTTGTTGTATTACTGCTGATGCAGCTGTTCCAACTGTACAAGTACTCACCATAACACTGTGCAACAGAGCCCCCCAAAGCTGGACAGCCTTGAGGTGCTTTCTGTCTAACACACCGACTGCACCGATGTTATCCACCCTTCCTTCCCCCTTTCCACTGCTGCCTGCAGTTTCTGGGTAAATCTATGAAATCTCTTAGCCCAAGCTGCTCTAGGCTTGTCTCACCAGTGCTGTTTCTAGTACAAAATAAAAGAGAAACCATCAGTGCCCCCATCTACCCTGCTTACAGCTCCTCTCTCTCTTATATTTGCTTTGGGAAGAACTATTTGGAGCTAAGGCAGAAAAGGAGCTAACAGTGAAGAAGAGGGGACAACTGGACCTCGTGCTCAAGCTCAGCCTTCTCTCCTTCCATTAGTAGCAGCACACCTTCACACTTCCTAACAGCTCAAACTTGTCAGAAGGTTATATAAATACAATGAATTGTCACAATCAGGAAGAATTTGCTGCTCATGGAGCAATAGTCTTGGTCTGGTTAAAATCAATACTTGCTATTTTTTTGATTACCTGTGTTCCGAAAACCACTTAAATACATGATCAACTTTAAGTTCATATTTAGCTTTTCCTTAAGATGGTGAGATATTTCTCAATGTAAGACCTCCATATAATTAGATCCAGTTGAAGAAGGACAGTTGCAGTCTCTAGAGGCATTGTTATTTGTGTGGCACAGAGGGTATGCTGGACCCTTTACAATTGTAGAGACACAGCCCAGAGCCAGGGTAGTTGTTGAACCAACTCAGACTCAAAAAAGAGTTATGAAAAAATGTAAATACTGACTTGTGGTTCCACTCAAGAATGGAACAGATCTCATGACGAGATTTTGAAGGTGCTCTGTTGTGTGGGACTGAGTAAGCCAGGCCCCATAGCGTCACAGAAATGTCAGTTGAAAGAGACGCCTGGAGATTTCCTGGTCATCCAGTGTAACCTCCCTCTCGAAGCGGGATTGCCACCAGTGCTAGAGCAGCCCTTAGTCTGAAAGAACGTTGTGATTCTTTTTCGTTGCTGTGCATCATAGGGTATCATTGCCCTTTGAAAGTGTCATGCACAGCTTCTTCAGAATTATCCTGCATGTCAGGATCAGGCCCAGGTCACTCAATAAAGGCATGCTATGTTGAAAAGTGCAATTATTATGATCACAATAAAGCCAAAACCATAAGTCACTGGGCTTCACTGAGTTGCTGTAACACAGTCAAGAGTCAGAGAGTAAAGGGTATCTTTGCAGCATCCTGCTGCTGCTGCTGCAGGGTTCTGGTTTGCTGTAAGTCCTATCCTAACTCTCTGTCATGTCTGCCGGCCTGTATAGATGCCTCTTCATGGAATGTCAAGTAGACACCTATTTTTAGGAATTCCATTGACAGTAGCAAAGAGATTTCGTCTGACTGCAACAGGAGCTTACACAACATGCTCCCAGATAAATACCTGCATATAGGCACCTGTAGGATCCACGTCCTACCTGCGGTGGCGAAGTAGGAGGTTTCTGGAAGAAGAGTTTTGAGCCCAGTATGTTCATCACCCATCTTTATTGTGGAGGTACATATCCCATGTCCCTACTGTTCCAAATGAAATATTGAGGAGGCCATGCTGTGTAAGTGTATGCACTAAACCAGCCTCGCTTCTCTCACATATTCTCCAGGGCTTCTATGCTGTCTAACTAACACTTAACTGTATAATCATTGTAATTTTTAAAATTTGAGTATTTAGTAATGAGTATTTAATAGTATCTGTTCAATTGTATTGTTATTTTTCATTTAACAGAAGATCCCCGAGAGAAACAATAAGAAAAGATAGTGAACATGCATAAAAAGAATGAGCTATTACTGTTCCACCCTCAAAAAATGACATGATGTATTTTTAGGGGTTTTCCATGGGAAAGTGGAAACACAATGAGTCACAAATAAAATGTTGCTTTCAGAATAACTGCTTTTATGAACTGCAAACCAGAACCACCACACATTCGGGCAGTGTGTAGATAAGAACCATCAGCATCAAGGCACTAAATTGACAGATTCCTGTAAAGCACATAGCTCCGAGGTACGTGATCTGCATGGGATCCTGCATGGGAAAAATATACAATTCCTGAAATATGTCAGTTCCTCTGTTTTCTGCTTGTCTTAATTTTTCTGTGTGTCTTACTTCAAGATGCCTAATTCGCTGTGTTTGATATTAGTTTCGGCAATCATTTCTCAGCATGTGTGTGTGCCTTGTCCCTTTATGTCCACATTTTGCTCTCTGGACACAGTTACTACCATTTGCAACATGAGTTCTGGTAGTATTGTCCATCTCTGTTCTTTATGAGCTTAAAAGTGCATGAAGTCAGGCATTTATCTACATGTCTTTCTAATTTATTGTCAAATTATGCTGTCCTCTAGAACTTAACAGTATGTCAGTAGAGATTTCTGAGAACAGATTTAAGGTGCTTGTACTTCCAAAATATTTATTTAGAGCTAAAGGAAAGAAGTGTTTTTTGCTGGGTTTTTTGTTGTTGGTTGGTTAGTTGGTTGTTGGTTTTGTTTTTGTTTTTGTTTTTTTTCTGGGCAAATGAATTGGAAGGTTTGGCAGGAAACAAAATGTAAGAATCAAACTTCTAGGTTATTTTTTTCAGAAAGAATGAAGCAATAGAGTCTATGTTGAGAAGTAGCTGAGGGCCATTGTAACCTGTGCAGGGGTCTGGGGGAGATTTCTCCCGTGATTGATTTAATTGTAATGCAGCTTTGCTTTGCAACTAGACCGTGCTGGGACAGAGGTAAGCTACCATGGGGAAAAGACAGCATGCAAATATTAGCTGCAAATCTACTGACTTCATCTCTCAGTAACTCCATGTGCCCTTTTGTCTTGCAGAAAAGTGGTCCTTTGAAATGTCTTGCCTGTCAGCCAAAACCAGGTTGAAAAGTAACAGTCCCCTGGTACCAGAGGGGAAAGGCTGTGCTGGCCAGCAGACTGGCAAAACACAGCTGCCTACTCTGTGCTCTGACAGGTTGGGAAAGCACAATCTCTGGGGCTTGTTCTAGGTCCTTCCAGACCTCAGTAGGAATGTTCATTGCCTTTTCTGGTGCTGGCTGAGATCATCTATGCATAGATTTTCCCAGTACCCGGTTGAGATCCTACTTCAGGCATTCCCTGGCAAACACGATTTTGTAAACACTTTGTAGCACTCTGCGTTTGTGCCTGAGTGTTGTGTCTATGGCTGATCTCTTCCTTCGAGCATACAGCTGCACAGGAACCTGTATTTATCCTCATATTCATTGTGCTTTCAACTGTGTTCAGGTCTTACAAGTGTCTTCTATTTGTTATTTTTCTGTTGAAGCCTTTGTTTGCCTAAGTCTTTGATCTCACATATCCCAACATAAATATTCTCTCAAACACTGTACTCAGATGGCCAGAGGAAGGAACAGTCTTTGCAAATATGCATTGTGTCACTATCTCAAAAATCAGGCAAAGTCACATTCATAAAGCCAAGCATTATCCTCTGTTTATAAGACAGTAAAGAGTAGGGAAGCTTCTTATCACTGCACAGGAGGGGGGAGGTTCCAGAGAGGATCAGTCCTGTGCTGAGGTATTGTGGTGACATGGTGGGGGTGAACAGATCCGTGGGAGGGCAAGAAAGTCATGAAACCCTTTTCTGTTCCAGTCTCTTCCCCAGCAGAAGGCTGAGGTCCCTTACAGTTCCCGTACTGTGGCTTTGGGGTGGCAGTGATTAAGACCAGTCAGGTGTGGCTGGGGAGTGCCGTGTCTTCCAGGTACTCTTCATGGTTGCTACGAGGGAGGCTCTTAGAGCCACCTAGTTCTTTGGTCTTCCCAACAGGACAGCCGCCACGGGGAGTGGGAAGGTGCAGATTTGGCTATTGTGACATACTTTCGTGCAGTAAATTCGAGTAAGAGACAGAGTTGCGTCTTGCTTCCAAATGCCTGGACACTCTGGGAGTTCTGTAAATGCTATGACTAACCTGTCATTTCATAGGAGAGAATCAGAGGATGGGCTATTTTGGCTTCATGACTTCTGCTGTGGCATATTTATGCTTTCCAGTAGAGGTCCTCTACGAAGATGATGTCCCAATTTCTTTGGAATAAACAGAATAAATGCGACTAAAAACCCACCCCCACAAAATGTTTCCTGCTTACTTCTGATTATCATGCCCAGAAGCATAAACTGAGATCTGTTTTGTTAAAGATCTCTTTAAAATTGATCAAATTCTAGACCCAGTTCCTCCTATGGCATGAATTCCCCCAGATGCCTATGAAAGCACATCTACTTCCATAAATTGTGGATCTGCCCCTGGCAATTTAAAGTATAAGTTTTAAATTTGGAACAATTAGACTGTCTTCTCTGGAGAGATCCTAAGTCACTGGGGTTTACATGTTTTCAACACCTAGAAACTCTTTACCTGTACACTGGTAAAAGAGGAGGGGGCTCAGTGACTGGTCAGAAAGCAGTGTCTGCAATGAGTCAAATCTAGTAATTTCACTTTAGTTTAAAAAAAAAAAACACTAAAATTTTGACAGTGCCAAAGACTGTTAAAGAAAAGGACTCTGGTGGCCTTCAAGACATGGTTGTGGAGGGCATTTGCAAGCCTGCAAGCCTCGCTCCAAGGAGGATAAAGAATCATATAGTCATAGGACTGTTTGGTTGGAAATGATCTAGTTCCAACTCCCCTGCCATGGGCAAGGACACCTTCCACTAGACCACGTTGCTCAAAGCTCAGTCCAGCCTGGCCTTGAACACTTCCAGGGATGGAGCATCCACAACTTCTCTGGCAACCTGTGCCAGGGCCACACCACCCTCACAGTAAATACTTCCGTCCTAATATCTAATCTAAACCTACCCTGTTTCAGTTTAAGGCCATTCTCCCTTGTCCTAGCACTACATACCCTTGTAAAAAGTCCTTTTCCAGGTCTCCTAAGCCCCCTTTTAGGTACTGGAAGGCAGGTGTAAGGTCTCCCCGGAGATTTCTCCAGGCTGAACATTCCCACTTTTCTCACCCTGTCTTTGTAAGAGAGGTGCTCCAACCCTCTGATCATCTTTGTGGCCCTCCTCTCACCCACTCCAACAGGTCCACGTTCTTCCTGTGCTGGAGGCCACAGAGCTCGGAGACCCATTCTCTCACACAGTGCCTTCCCCAGCCATGGCCCAGCATGTGTGCCATACTGGGCAGTCCCAGTGCACCAGCCATGAGGAAACCAGTTATAAAGAGAAGACGAGCTGTGTTTTCTTTGGCAGTGTACAGATTTCCTAAGTATGGTTGCTACAGAAACAGCTGTCAGCCACCTCATGAGTTTGCCATGCAAAGTGGGTAAGAAGCTCAATCTTTATTTTGTGTCAGTGTCCTGAATAAACCGTCCACCATTACATATGGGATCCATAGGGAAGTAGGTTCGGAATCTACACTGCCTGCCCATGGTGCCTCACCTCCTCTAGAGTATAACTTAATCTCTCTTCTGCCCTTATTCACATGCTGCCATTCAGGCTTTCCCTGAGTACCTCATCAATGGAGAGTAAGTGCAGCACAGGATTTGGTCCTTTCACTTCAATTTTTACTGTTTGCTCTTATATAAACACATCTCAAGGAGTTTTACAAAAGCTGAATAATTCAAGACAGCTTTTGGCATGATGAAAAGAAGTGAAAAGAGAGGAGAAAAGATCCTTTCACTCTGATTTCAAAATGAAGGAGTAAAAAGTGTCCCAGACATCTGAGATGGGAAGGTCCAGAAAAGGCTTCTTAGCAGCCCTCTATCTACATAAACAGTGAGACAAATGAGCCAGTATGAAATGCTGTGAAAAGCCACAGTTGCCCCAGACCATACTCTTCAGGGACTCAGAGGCTGAAAAAACCCCACCACTTTTTCAACATAGAGCTTGTTCGGAATTTTCTACTTGGGCTGACCTTCCAGACAAGAAACAGCACACACTGCAAAAACCTACCCTGGAAAGCACTGCTTTTGTTAAAAAAGAAAAAAAAAAAGCAAAAAAAAGGACAAAAAAAGACAGTTTTTGTTTGGAAAAGTCTAATTAAATATTTCATTTGAGGTTATTTATTTAGCCAGCTAAAAGTTATTTCAAATCACTTGAAAAAATATAAGTACAAGGCACTGTAAGAAAACATTAAAGAGTGCACATTGTTGCTTAAATGTAACCATACAATGGTGACAGAGATGTGTTGCTGTACCTCTCCTGCTTTCCAGCTGCTGCCCTAGACAGGTGCAGGTGGCTGGTCTGCCACAGCCCTGTGTCTCATCTGTCAGCCCTTTGGGGATGTCTTTGGATCCTTTACAGCACCCCACTCTCCTTAGAGGCTGCAGCTGACCCAGACCATTTCTTCCTTGCCACTCTTTTTCCGGCCCAAAACTGAAACTCGTTCACCAATGCATGTTCTGTGGAAGCCAAAGATGAAGTAACAGAAATCTGACATCCATCTGGCCACTCTGTCTGGTTCCCCACTCACCTGCTGAGCAAACTGCTAGGTCTAGTTTGGGAGCCCTGTTTAACTGGTTCTAGCTCTGCCATGAGTATGACCTACAGAATTAGCTTTACACATTAGCTTTACACACGGTCTGGGTGGAAAATTCAGAACAAAAGCAGACTAATACCTGGACAGAGTCCCACATCTTTGGGAGGGGTGAGGGAGAATATTTCTGCAAGTTTTTTCTACTTCTGAAGAGATAGAGTATGTATTGTATTCAGTGCACGTTTCTTTTACAAATGTTCTTATGTTAAGTAACTATAACCATCCATAATATAAGTTCTAAATAACTGACCACATGGTATGAATCTATAGGTAAGTAAAATCAGAAATGGTTCAAATGAAGTCTGCCAGAACCAAAAGTTTCCTTTTTTTTTCTTTTTTTTTTTTCCTCTCCCTTTTTTTGGTCTGTAATGGAAAAGAGGAAATTATGCCCCTGGACATTTTACATCTTCCAATTAACTTTCAGCATGACCATGGGCCATTCAGGTGAGTGAAGATACAGAGGATTCATTGTTAAATGTCCAATAGTGCATTACAATTTCAAAAATGCATGAATGAAGATCTACACAGGAAAATGAACCACTTCCTCCAACTATTCAAAAAAATTACAGCATCTTGCCTATATGAACAGGACCACAACATGCATCTGTGTTTTACAATCCTCTTAACACATCTAATAGAATCTGATTCCATTTAGGCACATTGCCTTAATAGAATCATAGAACAAAAATGAGACATTGTGTTTTGTCTAAATTTCCACTCTAAGGAACTCAGTGCTCTTTTTTTTCAGGGACATACCTTAGCAGTGGCAATTTAATTGAATTATGATTTTTAAATGCTTACCTGTTGAAACCATATTACATTAAATTAACAGATCAGCAAAAATTAAATTAAATCTGAGTTAATTTTCATACTGTCGTAGTGGGATGTTAATTTATAATGACATTAAAAAGCAAATAATCTACAGCAAACACTAAGAAGTTGTCGGTACTTGAGGAGGGTTTTTTCCTGTTGCAAGGACTATATTGTGAGGGACTTCCAAGGTCAGATATAGCTCTCATCTGGGAGGGGGCCTGCAGTGGAGCTACACAAATGCTCCCATGTTATGCTGCTCCTCTGGTTGATGATAATGTTAACAGCACAGCCATATCATCCTCACCTTCCCTTATCATCCTATCCCTGACTTCTGCCATCAGTTTGACAGTTGTGTTTTGGGGGCTTTTTTTTTCCCCTTTTCTTTTTTCTTTTCTATTCACTTGCTTCAGTTTGTCTATAGAAATTGCACATTTGATTGTCACACATCTGATTGAAAAATACAATGTGAAAACAGGTAATGCTATATTTGTGGAAGGGCTGGCATGCACTTCCATGGATCTAAGCCCAATCCTGCAAACTGCAGGCTCTTAGCTAAGATGCAAAGCCATACTGAACTTAATAGCAGTTCATGACAATGTTTGCAAAATAAGAACATGCACTGCACAGGCTCCTCTTTCTAGAGAAATTAGTTTTGTATTTATAGCCTTTGTAATAGTCTCCATTTTTAGCTTTGGAAGAAAAACAAAAACAAAACCCGAAGTTCAGTATTTTAAGCAAATCTCTAAGGAAACTCCCAACTAAATTATGCAAACCATCAAGTTTATGGCTATGGCTGTTAAACTCAGTTGCTGTATAATTGTATTAGTGCTTTAGCTTGAGCTCTAGGAAAGGGACTGAGCCATAATATAATTGGATTTAAAATGTAGTGTGCCCCATGTAGAGACCCTGGTCCTCTCCAAGACTAGATGATAGAGGGATTTGGATGGAAGTGAACAGGCTGTCATCACTTCTTCCTATACTGAAAAGCTAACTGCACATATAAGATTTTTCTTCCAGACTGACCCTGGTTTTGCCTCACCACTTTATCATGGATTCTTCCAGCCTTTTGTAAAAGGTACAGCCTTCCTTCTTCTCTGATTAGGCAATGGTGAGTCACGGAAGTTTAAAGACTGTCTTTTCTGAAGGTTCAGCAGCATAGGCTGGTCAACCTCCATACCCTACACGTAGTTACCAGCATGGCCCCAGCTGTAGGGTCTGTGATATGTTCCTGGCAGCGACATCCACCGCTACTCCAAGAAAAACTGGGGTTCATTTGATAAGCACCCTAAGCTAAAGGGAAGTCAGGGCATCATCTGAACGTTGGAACAGATAGAATCTCCAGTTTCTATTAATCTGGACCCTGGCAAAAGGTCTAACTAGATTAAGAGTGTCCATTTAGCAGGCAGCAACTGGCTTTAGTCTGCACTGCATGGGACAAGACTTCTCCCAAGCAAACTGCATCCATGCCACCTTGGCTCAGGATTTCCTGCAGGCCTGATGTTGTACATCTTGCCCTCAGGTGTCAGCATTATTCTGTGTAACCTTTTCAGCTGAACTTTTCCAAAAAAGTGCAGGCCAAGCCTGCAAGGCCACCAGTGACGTTTTTACAGCAAGACTGTGAGGTCCACGTCTCATGCCCTGGACTGTGATATAAAAGCATATGGGGGAGTTTGACAATGAAAAGTCTGCTGGAATAGCATTAAGGAGTGGTATAAGATGGAGAGAAGCAAAGCTGGCACAGGCTTGACTAAAACCTGTGATTGGGCACTATCTTGGGCAGAGCTATTTGGGGTCCAAAATAAAGTCAGGGAGAAAATAAACCAGTAAATAATATGGGTAAATAAAAGAACCAGTACTGGAACTCATTCCTGGTCCTCTGTTCCCTAGCACCACAGAAATACTCAGAAGTGGCATTGCATAGCTGTGTCTGCTGCCTGCAATTAATACCGGCAGGCAAGGACAGTCTGCCTATAAGTCACACTGGGCCAAATGTTCCACATCACTGCTGGATTTAAGTTGTGCTGCTTGTACACAGGCATGAAGAGAGTTTATACTACCCACCAAGTGCCCTGTGCTGCCCTCCCAGCTCAGAGAGGTTCTCCAGCAGCAGAAGCAGGAGTGGAGGGACACAGCAATTCAGCATTTAACTCAGCTGAAACTGTGATTGCAAATAGGGGCGGGTAGTTATCCACCAGGGTCCCACTGGTCCATATTCCCCAAGGGCAGAAGTTCAGGCTTGCATCCACCTTCTAGCTTCTGGACTGCCTGCGGTGAGTCCAGACCCCCCCTTTCTGGCATGAGGGCTTGGCAGCAGGTGTGACACAACTCTCACGTACTTGGCTGAGCACCTGAGTAGCTGTTGGTGGGAAGTCAGAGGGATGGGCGTGACGGGATTCAGGAACCTGATGTGTACATCCTGAGCTATAACAATCCATGAACCCATTTCTGTGGGTTGAAGAAACCTGAGCATTTGTGCACTCACTGCCAATGGCTTCCCTTTTTTACTGTCTTCCATTTCTTTCACATATGGCTTCCTGAAAGGACTGAATAAAATGAACTGTATTACAGTTTTATTAAAAAACTTTGGTTTATGTTAGTACACACCTCAGGATTGCCAGCATATGTCCCATTTCTGGGTATCTTTAAGCTCAAGTGGACAAGGCTCTGAAAAATACACATGGGAAACCATCAGAGTTAGCAGAAGAGATGTCTTCCTGTGAAAAATTGTGACACTGAGTGCTATCAAAACCAGCCTAAAACCCCTCTCAAAAGATCTGTGATTTTACCTCAATGGCTTAAAGAAACCTTTCCCATTTAAATGTTCTCTAATTCTGTAACTGAGCAATATTATTCATCTTAGGTCTGACAGATAAAAAAAAAAGTACATATGAATTTAATCCTTCAGTTGGTTTATAACCTTAGAACTCAGGCAGGAGAGTCACAAATCCATGTAGACATCTGAGTGCTGGCTTTTGCATTCAGATTTCTGATTTAGTTGAAAAATATATAAAAAACTTGTGTAGCCAAACAGTTCCCTATTGGCTACACATCTGTACAGGCTCAAGAGCATTGTATATTTTTGCAAAGATCTGGAATAAATTGTGCTCGATGGATTGGCCCCTTGCATGTTTGTTTCAAACAGGAGACTTGGATGAACTCATGTATCGTGGGAGCATCAATGGCAAAACAATACCTCTGGTCAAATCTAGTGGGGGCTGCCATCATAAATGTGGAAGATGGGTAGATGCAGAAATAATTTTGGGGAGATGAAAATGTACTTACAGATCAATATTAGTGACTGCAAGCTACATTCAGCTTCTCAGGCATTAGTTTTACATTTTGAAAACTCCACAATGACTCTGAGGAAAAGTACTTTCTGTGGTTGGGATTCATCTACTTAAACTCAGCCACCTAGAAAAAAAGGTACCTACTCTGAGCCACCCATCTATAAACATCCTTTATAGGGAGTCCTGTGACAGTTTGACAACGCAATATGTCCCCATGTGAGATTGCCTCTTTTTCCATTGACAAAAGGGAAAATATACATGACTCCATTTAGAGTGGTACACTAAAGTTTTATCCAGCTAAAATTAGGAATCTGCTGATGAATGTGTACTCAGTTGGCCCCTTACCCAGCCCACATGCATAAGTGGCAAGTGTACAATACTGACAGCAGATTTATTAATGTTTTTGTTTATGTAACTTCATCCACACCCCACTCTGAAGTCCTGACTCAGCCCCTTTTGTTGTACAAACGTCTTATCCATTTTATTCACCTGACCTGACCTTGTTTCTTTAACAGTAGGATATTTGTGTGCCATTCTTGTCCTGTGAACATAAACAGCTCTCTGTTTGCAGTCACTAACTCTTAACGAAGAGGCAGCCTCTCGTTCAGCTGCTCAGCTGAGCATTCACCCATAGAAACTGCTCACGTGTTGTTGTGCAGATCTCAAGCATGAAAGTTTGGTTTTCTTTCACGACTGGGATTTTTCCAGAGCAGGTAAAAACTGTGCACAGATTTATGATTTCTGCTGTTCACCCAGCCTAATTTTTGGCTCTGTTTCAACCTCTTTCTCTTCCTGTTTTCCCAAGAACATTTCCCCTTTGAAAGCCAGCTTCATTGATGCAAAATTCAAAATTTTTCAGAGACTCCCTCCCACCTTTTTACCTAGCTCATATCCTCACTAGGAGACTTACACGTCTGTCCCTACTAAGCCAGCCTCCTTTCCAGGCCCCTCTGGTCAGAGTTGGTTCCTCCTCCACCATCTGATATCCTGTATTCAGCACAAGCTCAAGTCTCTCAGGTCTTTTAAGCTCAGTTTCCTCCCTCTGGACTCTTTGCTGAATTTAGGTGACCCATAATGTTTCCCAGAGGGTCCAATTATGAGTCACTTGCTCTTAACATGTGAAACATCCTTCAGCACATCTGCAAAGTGAACTGTGGCTAACACAGGTGAGACTGAGCCTGTAGCAACTCCCTTCCATGCCAAATAATGTGTATGTAGACTTCCAGAAAAATGTGAACCATTCTCATGGCCCCTCTTCTAAAGACATAGAACTATATTTATTTGTGGTTTTTAATAAATAAACACCTACTCCCCCTTATTACTGGCTAATATTAATATTTCTACTCTTAGGTTAGTTGTGGTGACAGTCTGATGAACACTGTAAATTGGCATAAGTATTGCTAAGGAAAGAAATCTCTGATATTCCATCACTTGTTCATGCCTCACAGCATTCCTCCCTATGCTAGCGCAGCAGCCTCCATATCTGCAAAATTAGCTTCTCTGGGGAGGGAATCCATCTGAAGTGTTTTTGCTGGGTAGGTTTAAACCTAGATCAGCTTCTCACTCCTGTTCTCTGCACAACTACGATGGAGGAGGTGATGCACAAGCAGGAATGCGAGGTCAGATTGGAAGAAGGTAAGGCTATGTCTTTCAGCATCAATGCCCCTTTATACTGACTTTCAGTGACCATTGAATTGCAGCTCCCACTAGTTTGCCTGATGTTGCACCTAAGGAAAATGACAGCTCTTTCAGAGACACAGAAAATTTTAAAAAATAATAACCTTCTGTGGTGGAAACTGTTCTGGGAACAAAACAGTCACTTCACATAATTGCATTTTCTTCAATTCCTGTCAGATTTCACACCCTAGATTTTATGTGAAGCTCTTAATGGTTTCAAAATTAAAAAAAAAAAAAAGTTTCTGGGACTTATGAACCATCGATTAGTCGTTAAAAAAAGTGCATACAGCATATGAAACAGTTAATGCAGAATGATAAAGCTGTACTTCACTCATCCAGGAAAAATAACAACCCTTTCTTTACTCCAACATCAACATGTTTACCACTGGGCTGGAGGGAAGACAACACCCCTAGGTATACTCTAAAGTTATTTTCACTTGCAGGAATTTTCATTACTTTTACCCTCACAAATACAGTACAGATGTGGATATTAGGAGAAAGCATCTGAAAAGCCATAAAACTGCTACTCATTTTATCATGTACTTATAGTTTCTATATGATTACACTGTCTTTAGCTACAGCAGTGCATTAGTCAGCTGTGCTCAGCACTGACACATCACAGATGAACCACTCTGTGCGCTGCTCCTGTGGTGCTCTAAAGCTGATAAAACTCAGCAGCTGTTATTTTCACTGGCTTATGCAGCACATAGTGGGTGTTCTGGTCACTTTATAAATATCACCTTTACACTTCCAAATGCTTATAAGCACAGTTGTTTCTAACAGAGTATCTCCACTTAGGTGCAATGTGTATTTAGTTGGTGTTATATAAAAAGGTCGGTTCTGAGGGCAAAATGTCTCCCCAGAATAACACATATGAGACTGAAAATATTTTTGTGTTTGTATCCTAGAAACACACACCCAAGTCTGGTCAAGTGTTCCCCACAGGAAGAGCCACAGTGGTGGAAGAGGCTGTAGCACCCAGCTGCTGTGCCTGGCCCTTGGCTGCAGAGTCCAAACCCCAGAGCTGAGCCAGCAGAGCCAGCCGTGTGTGCTGTCTGCACCATGCCAGTGCTAAGCCACCCATGCTAATTCAGTTGTACATGATTTTGTGAGTGTACTGGGCTGACTCCATGCTTTCAGGAGAAGGGACAATCCCAGCTGGCCCTCTGTGGGGACGTGAACCTGTAGCAGGAGAATGGGAAGAAGCTGGAAAGGAGCATTAGGAAAAAGAGGTCTGCAAAATGCTGTCTGCCAAGGAGAGGGATTGACTATTGACTTGTCCCTTTCAGTACAAGACGCATGTGCTAAAAGGGAGCCAGGTTAAAAACAAACATAAGGAAGTGATTCCTCAAGCCAAACATAAGGAAGTGATTCCTCAAGCAGCCAGTGGGCATGACTTTGTTGCCAAAAGACATTGTGTCTGCACAAGTTTAACAGGACAGTGGACAGGCACTTGGAAAGGGATCTACTATGGGTTACTAAACAGAAGAAACTGTCACAGGCACAAAAAAATGCCTCCAGTTGAGAAAGGTCAGAGACTGTGGAAACACTTTACAGCTTACTTGCCTCTTCTCATTCATCAACAAGCATCCCAGTGAGGACACTGTTTTTCTTTTTCCCTGGGGGAGACCACAAATGTGGTCCCCCGTTGCCACAATTCAGGGAGATGAGTTGCCTGTTTGGGGGACAGCTGCAAGATGAGTGCTACCAAAATGCTAGGGATGAGCCTCATTCGGGGAAAACACTGAGGGTATCCCCTGTTACTTTGCGAGTTGGAATGTGGGCTTGAGTTACTCAGATCTAAACCATCACAGCTGTCAACATCCAGCCAAAGCAATGGACAAGTAAATGGCAGAAATTATGTCTGTGCTAAAAACCATGTTCCTGAAAAGCTCCGCTTGTTTTTCCATAAGCATTTTACTGGGTCTCTGAAATTCTCTGGAGCATCTGTAATTGTTCAGCACCTGGCTTATGCCTAAGTTCTGTTAATATCCACTGGGCAGGTACTTCTCTGGACAAATACCTAGAGGCTTATCTCCATGGGCAGCTGCACGGCAGCAAAGCAATCCCCAGCACCTCCATGCTGGGCAGCAGTAGTTTCCACCCTCCTTTGTATAATAATGGGGAAGGAAAGGGAAGGGGAAGGGGAAGGGAAAGGGAAAGGGAAAGGGAAAGAGAAAGAATTAGGACAACCTAATCAAGTTCAAATTAGAACAGCAGAATCCTAGGAAGACATGTAGCACTTTTCCTGGAAACATAGTCTCTCCTGAGCATAAGTACTCCCTAAGGTCCTGCTCCCCCCGGGCCATGCCACCAGCACTGTAATGTGCAAAGATCAATAGCAGCAAGCAACAGCAGTGCAGAACCCAAATTTCTGCTAGATACTACTATCACCAGCTGGGGACAAAGGCTTACTGGCTCACAGCCACTCGAGGTTTTTTGAAATTAGTATCAGGTTGGACTGGGCTTTGGAGCTAACTGCTACAAAATCTCAGCCTCCCCTTCCCCCCTCACAGTCCAGACACTCAAGGGCAGGGAGAGCATCCCAAATCCATGCCACCAAACGCTCCAGCATTGTGTCTGCAAGGCCTCATAGTCCCGATACCTTCAGTGTGTGCCAACTCAAACAAGAAACAGTGAGCACAGCGCAGGTGGGGGAAATGGGCTCCTCCCCATGCTCCAATGGAAAAGGAGTGGCACACGGCACCAGCCCGGCAGCCCCTCCTTGTCCAAGAGGCACAGAGCAGGGAGGGCAGACTGCTGCAGGTGCAGGAAAGACACGGAGTTTGAGTCTCCCTGCAGATTTCCTATGTTCCTTCCAAAGTCACAGTATTTTAATTGATATTTCTTATGAGAATTCAACAGGTGCAACATAAATCCCATGGATTGTGCTGAATCCCACAAAATCTTGACTTTCATTTTGGAAGGGTGGGGGGGGGGAAGAGGAGTTTTCTTGCTCTTTGGGTTTTCAGCCTTGAGCTACATGAGACAGAAAAAATGCTGTATTTGCTCAAAGTGCTGCCAGATTAAAATAAGCAGCTATTCATCTTATTTTTCTGAAAGGATGGTTAAGTCATTGAGAAAAACTCATTGAGTATAGAAATACTTTCAGTTACAGCACAAGTACAGAGGAGAAAAATGTGGCTTTTCCCTTTATGTCCTGGAGTGGGGGGCAAAAGTTCCTACATCCATTTCTGCCCCTTCAGGCATGCTTGGCAATGCAGATGGGACAGCAGCAGTGCCAGGAAGAGAACCTCTGGGCTTGTGGATACCCACTGGAACCCTGCTAAAACCAGTTCACTAACCCGTTCTGCCAAGGTTTTAGTTGTGAGGTGAGAGGTGCTAGTGGCAACAAAGGTAGTTGTCACAGCATATGATTCTTTAGCATTGAGTCATGATGTATCTCCTCATGGTTCACTCTCTGCTTGACCAATGGCTCAGTGTCTGCAGGACTCCACATGGTACACAGATAAACAAAGAGCAGACAGGGAGGCAGACGCTGGAAATAAAGACACATTTCCACTTCTCATTTCTGCAATTGGCCTTGTATAGCATTTCTTGAAGAAAATTCCTGATATGGGTTTGTTAGATGGTTTGAAGATTTTTAGGTTTCTGTATTAAAAAAAGTATTATAAAAATGTTCATCCAGCCCAAAACTTCAGCCCACCTAGGAAGATCATATATCTAGCACTCAGAAAGTGATCAAGCTGATGAACTGCAAATCTGCATGTTTTTCTCCCCGCTCCTGTACCCATTCTCTACTATCTAGAACATTTGCAGTTTGGTTTGAGTGCCTGACATGGGTCCTGCACTGATGCCAGGCCAGTCTGAAAGTCCTCAGTAGGAAGGAACAGATCTATCTGCTGACAGATGTTTATCAACTGATAGATGAGGTTTACATCTTTAGGAAAACAACTATTTTCTTCTAACATCAACGCTAATGCTCAGCACCACAACAACAACAGTAAAACTGCTGGCAGTAGTAATATAATGCTAACATTGATAATAATAAGGAAAAGCTTTACTGAGAACATACCGAAGACCCTTAAATCCTGTCATACTGAATTCATTTAGCACAATCAGACGTGATTTTAAAGCAGAAATAAAAAACTAGGCAGAAAGGACAATCTCTCATTTCCTTTCATTATATACAGCAGAGGGGAAGAAATGGTGCTTTTTCATTCCCCCCCTCCCCCTCCCAAAAAATCTGAGATTTTTCACTAGAATAAAAAGTTGAAATATCAAAAACTTTTGTAAATGAAAATCTAAAGCAATACAAAACACAAAATATGGATCAACACAAGAAAAACATTTATCTTACTCCTCCTTGGTGTCTTTTGTCTATACCTTGACTTAAAAGCAATCTAAAAAACTTGCACTAAAATAAAATAAAACTTTACAATATATGCTTGGGTGTTTAAATGCATTATTCTGACTTTCTGTGCATTCTTCCTGATTTTCAAACAAAAAAAAAAAAGAAAATAGCTGTTCTCCAACAGACAGTGCATGTTCATGAATGTAGAATTTTTGACAACAAGACAACTGCTTAATTCTAAGTCATCTTTACCCTCCTCTAAAGGCCTGATGAACTCTAATACCTGACATTTTCACTGTACAGGTCCTAAAACAGGTCACATGGGAATCAACATCATCATTCTCATTTGCCACAGTGGAAGACTGAGGGACTTGCCCCAGGACAAGCAACGGACCATGGGGCTGAAATGAGAACTTTCCCCTGCTAGTTGCAGCTCAGTGCTCTTTGGCCTTACATGTGTAACCAAAAAATGGTCTCTGAACCAATCATTTATAATCTAGCCCTGATTTTGGAAGAAACAGTGACAATAAAGCCCTTCTCTAATAAGCAGGAGAAAGACCAGCACTTATGCAGTGGAAATTATTGTGAGCAATTCTGCTGAGTGAGTGAAGCAATGTAGTAGAGGGGTCTAAAGAGATTGGGACCTGGCACACCCCTCTTCATTTCCCCCTAACAGAGCAGATTTATCTACATTTATAAAAAACACAAAGCTGAGAGAAGGTAACTTAAACTTTAAGTAGGGAGCATATGGAAAGCTTAAATAAAAGTCTTTCAAGAAAAAATAATGAGCAGAATTACAGCAGAAACAGTTGCTATATGGATAAGGCAAAATATTTGACAAGGAAAACATCTCTGAGAAGAAAGCACAAGGGTAGAGCTATTATAGCCTCAGAGGCCTTTTCCCTCAGACTTCTTATTTTATAACATATTTCTAAAACACAACACCCACAACTGTTTTTCTTCATCTATCAAAGCATAAAATTGCCAGTCCTTTGACCTAACTTAAATGAAGGAAGTAGCAATGTTAGGTTTAATTAAAAACAGCAAATATTTGTACAGCTGTCCCTGGTTTCACAGCACAGAAATAGGTTTAGCATCAAATCTTACAGTTTTAAGTCCTCTGGGAACTATATACAAAAACATATAGGATCCTTCTGGCTGACTTGCTAAAGCCAAAAATATGGGTTTTTTTAGTTATTTCAGGTGGGGCTCATTCAGCCTTCCTGTTTCCAACCCACTGTTTTCCTACTTGAGACTTTTTTTTCCATGCTCCAAACGGGGCACTCTCAGCTTGACAGGTTTGGATGCATTTGATGGGGTTGTGAATAGTAATAATAGTAATAAAAGTGAGGGTAGTCTGAGAAGTTTTGGCTTATCAGCAGCCTTTTGGATGGAAACCCTGACAGCCAGGCCCGTCTGGGCATTTCCAGGGATCTCTGCCTCTTCATGTGGGTGTCACTGGGAGGCACCTGGCATGGGATGCAGGAGTATCAACCAGATCCATCCCCAAAACTGGGAGGGGTCTGGAACGAAGGGGTTTGCTCCTGGCCCTTGCTCTTGTTTTAAATTACACATTGAAACACACTGTAAAATCTTTCTGCACCGAGCTTTATAATGCAGGCTTTGGAGGGCTGACTCCACATGCACCTCACCTCCTTGACTGGGCCAGCCATGGCAAGCCCACTCCCAGCAGGGACCACGGGAGGATTTACACCACCTTGTGCAAGAGGCTTGGCAACCCCACGCTCCGAACTCACCTGCCTGTTCCTCCCAGGGACCTGCAGCTTTCAGCCTTCCGGGGGGTGCTGCAGAAGCAGGTGGGGCAGGTGGCTACCCACCACAGGGCCAGAGATAAGAGGGAAGAAGGAGAGAACGGGCGAAACTGGGTTAAAAAAGCTTCACCCAGGTCTGGAGTAGGAAGAGAGGTGGGAATGCTGACGGCTGGTTTGAGTGCTCTGCTTGCGTCTATCAGGCACCAGGGGCTCTCCTCATCCTCTGGGCTGCTGCAGCGCCCCAACTTCCCCATAGCCCTCACAGCCTTCCCACACCCAAACCTCCACCACCAGCAGGTGCGGCCCAGCTCAGTACAGACCAGGAGAGGAGGGGGAGGTTTCCAAGCATGGTGGGGCTCAGGGGCTGGAAGGAGAGAGAAAAGCTCTGGGGAAAAGCCCCAAGGAAGGAGAAGAGAGTGGAGACCTACCTCTCAGCCCTGGTGAGCCCAGGTCAGGTGGGCTGGCCCAGCCAAGGCTGGAGAGATGTGAGACACTTCAAGAGATGGCTCTGTGCAGCAAGATGTCCCTACTAGTAGCAGCAAATTCACATCATCTACATGTAGAATATGTCCTGTTGCCTCATCCTCTTCCTCTCCACCCAACCCTAAGTAAGAGAGAGACAAGAAGTACAGTGATCTTGGGTTTCTGACAGAATGGCAGTGGACTGCACCCATAATTGCATACCCTGGGTCTTGCCACGTGAATTGGAAGAGTTTCAGTTACAGTAATTTCCAGTTAAGTAACGTAAGGCTAAAGCCTGCAAAACAGAAAGCTACTTTACATTAAGTGCAGTTGTATCACAGGGGTTCAAGGGATAAAAAAGCTTTTTTGGCAGAATGAAGGCTTACTGACATGCTCAGTAGCCTGGAACGATTATTTAGAGCTTTTTCAGAAGCCAGTTTCATATGTCTAAATTTCTAGAAATGCACATAAAGTCTTAAACTGTGAAGCAATTCTCCAGTCCTCAAGGAGCCAAAAAGCAACACAAGATGCACAGATGTAACCTGCAAGTAGAATATGACTGACCTCACAGACCTGAGCTCACAGTTGTTCAAAACTGACACACTATATATCCAGCATAAGAGGCCAAATGAACATATACCTGGAAAAATCCTTGATTTTCCAATAAATACAACTGTTATGCATATTAGCCCAGGAAGAAGTCTAAGAAAAAGCCAGGTATGGGCTTGCAATTCATAGGTTTAGTTGTTTGAGTCCGATATCTCTCCAATGTCTTGTCCCCAGTCAGTTTACTTTGGCATTGTCCAAAAGGTTTTTACCTTAATATGTCTTGGGTATACCATGTAGAATAAGACAGCAGTTCTTATCCAGTTTTTAGTACCAAAGGTGCATGCCACAGAAACACCATCAGTGGAAGACACCAATTGCAGGGCCAGGTGAGCTAAAACTAGAATCTGCTCTTTTGCTTCTATGCCAGCCTTCCCAGTACAGACCAGTACAACGTGGGAAACAGGGGAAAACTGAAGCAGCAAAGACGTTACCACTTTAAAGTGTCATCTGGTGGATAAATACCTGTGAACGAAGTTTTGCCTTCTTTTTTCTCAGTATCTGGGTGATGAACTTGACATATTACAGGATGCTGTTTTCATGTGTACTGTGTCCAGCTTTGTGATTGTTCATAATTTGTTAAAAATTAAATTTAAGCTATCTCAAATCAAGATACAACTCACTCATAAGTTCAGTCACCAAGAATAACGAGCAACCTTTAAACATTTAGATCCAAATATTTTCAGTCTCCAGGAAGATCCACCCAAGAGCCCACTAGAAATAAGTACATGCTGAGGTGGAAGGGATGATACTGGAAACTAAAAAGAGTGTGTTAAAGAATCAAATTAAATAGTTAGACATTATTCTTAAAAATGAGAGAATAGTGACAAATTGGAATTCTGCAATACCAATTTTCCAGTAAAACTTCTTTGTTGCTCATAATTAAAAATAAACAAGGCTAATGACATTTGGGTTTTGCTAGCTTGATGAAATACAGCCATCTCAATGAAGGTTATATTTTCTTCCTCTTCTTTCCCAGAACAGCTTTAACATCTACTTGTATGAAAGCATGTGTTTAGATACCACTGGAAATACAGTTTACTTTGGGTTCTGATTTTTGTATTCTACTCGAAGCTAAGTTAGGTCCTATTTTCACTGAAAACCCATTATCATGAACTGCTGAGCTCTGGGACTTGCCATCCCAATCCTTCTTCAGTTAGGGTACATACATTCTACAACAGGTTTCCTCAAACGCTGTCTCACAGGTAACTAATAAGTTTAATTGCAAGTAGTTTCACTGCTGCAGATTTGAATTTGAGGTAAACTGGATTCCAAGGGATCCATTTATGTTATAACCCGTTTGTAAATTCCAGTGAACAAGCCCGTAAAGGTAAGCTCTAAGGTGATAAATTGGCCTAAGTCCCTTCAAAATGGCAGCCCTTGATAACATGTTTCTCCACTCATTGTTTTTGAAGGAAAGGTCCAGGTTTTTGTCTCAGAGACACTCACTCATGCTCATAGTACTACTCACAGTAGTACTACTCATAGTAGTCAGTATTTGAATACTTCTCATTTATTGCTACAGTTACGTCTCTTTCAGTTCCTTCTTGGGAACCCTGATTTTCCTGTTATACCTTTGCTTTGAGGTTGTGCCTTGTTTTCCCTTAATTATTTGATTTATCAGCTGAACTGGTTCAAAAAAGTCACTCTATAAAATAGTCCCAAAACAGACAGACATAGGCTTGAAGAAAATACAGAATCAAGGAATGGGAAGAACACACTGAAAATAGCTCATGCTCTGTAGGTCCTGGGAACAGCACTTTGTGCTGCACTCTGGTGCACATTAGACAGTGCTAGTTGTCAGGCATTAAAAGGCAGGTGGTAATTTCTGATGAAAAGTGACACCTTCGCAAGAATTTGGAGCAAACCCTTTGTTATCGACAGCAAGCGTGTTGTTACTGAATTTGCAGTACAACTGTAGAGATGGTTAGCCAAAGGGAAGATGGGAGATGGGGAAGGGCAAGGGGCCTCCTTTCCCCATCCTGGGACCCAGGTGACCCCTTCACCCCGCTGCCGACCCAGCTGATTACTGGCATCGCACCCACAAGCAAACTCCTTGTGCCTTCTGCCTCCACAAAGGCGCCCTGTATTAATGTCCACGCTGTCTCTCTCCTGTAATTACACGCTGCCAAGGTGAACAGAACAGCCTCTTTTAAAAATAGATTCTGTATTTTAAGCAGCAATATGAGTGCTTTTGAAAAGGAAAAATACAAGGTATAAAAGCCTCCCAAAATAGCAGCATGCGGCTTGCCCTGGCTGTGCTCAGGTGCAACTATGCATTACTCCAGCTTTTTGATAACATCCTGTCTCTTGTGCTGAAGTTACCAAGGGGTTATGAGGGCGGTACTAAATCAGAAATGTGTAGTGGATAGGACTGGTCCAATCTCAACGGCAGCCAGAAGGGAATGGAATATAAATCACGCGAAGTTAAAATAGCCATCCCAATTGCAAAACAGTCATGGTGTTTTCTTTAAGGGGGAAAAGAAAACAGTGTCCTTAAAAGGTGCCAGATTGGCAGGGAGGGATAATAAAAAAACTTCTGACTGTGCAAGTTTCTCCCGCCCCTATGCTATGGTGCCTCTGCTCTGCCCAGCGCAGAGGAAGGTCAGGGCAGAAAGGCTCAGCACTCCTAGACAAAAGGAGCAGCATCAGAAGACTCACATATCCACCTGTAGTTCCCTTGCCCTGGATCGTCCATCCTGGGGAAACAGTGCAGTTGCTGTGAAACCAGCCCAGTGGCGCTTAATTTGTACTGAAAGTGAGTCACACCACCAAGACTCAAGCGATGGCAGAGGCAGCTCTGCCAGGCTCCTTGCAGGCTGGCTGGCAGGCAGGGAGGCAGTGCATTGCCTCTGCTAAATCTGCCCACAGTGGTGCCAGACACAGGCTTTGTTTTCCTGCTATAGAGAAACCCATCCCTAGGGAACAAAACAGAAACCGCAAGTTCACTGCAGGCCAAACAACAGCACGTCATCAGGCATTGCTGGCTTTGGCCACAGGTGAACTGAAGATCTGGAGATATCCTGCTCCTCAGGAGAAGATCGGCGAGGGCTGGTGCTGCCAGGCAGCTCTGCCAGCTGCTCAGCATAGCATAAGCCCAGGGCTTTTCACCCAGGGGATTTGCCCATTTTGGGTGAGGAATATGGAAATCGTGGCAGTTGCTAGATGACATTTCTAATGGTAGTTAATAAGCTTGTTTTCTGGTTGCTGATTTCCTGCCACAAATCAGAGATTGGTTCTCAGCACCAAACTAACTCATTCTTCCTTATGCAGGAGATCTGATGACTGATTCATAAATAATGGCTTCAGGTTGGCGGAAACGAGATAAATTGCTTTCATTAAAATTCACATAAAACAGCAGCATAGTCCCTGCTTGCCACCAGATTGAACAAATGTGCCAACATGCACGTTTTTCA
Organism: Struthidea cinerea; assembly: GCA_013397865.1. Lineage (NCBI taxonomy): Eukaryota > Metazoa > Chordata > Aves > Passeriformes > Corcoracidae > Struthidea > Struthidea cinerea. The sequence goes on from VZTI01004250.1 coordinate 172,382, forward strand.
TTTTGCAGCCACTGATATTATGAAGTTGTTCCTGGACCTAATAGCTTCGGATGTTCATTTTTTAAAGTAATTAATATGAAGAGCGATGCTGGAAAAAATTGCCTCACCCTCCATAAAGTTATTTGCAAGCTGTAGGCATCAATACTCGTTTGTGTGGCTATTTTTTTTTTTTGAATACTGACAAATGCACAATTTGAACTTTTTCAAGTGAGGAAATGCTTCCAAGATCTTTCTGGAAGCTCAGAGGAAATACGCTTAGGTGATTCCATTTTATTAATATAATAGTGCTGCACTCTGCATGAACCTGTACCTGCTGTGTTAGAAAAAGGCTTTGCAGTTACAAACTGCAGAACTAACTACATGAGGGGCTTGGGGGATTTCTTTCTTCCACAGGAACAGTAACTTTACAAGAAATTATTAAAATATCCACCATTCTCAGTGGTATATGTCTTAGGAGATACCTTCAAAATGCAACCTTTTTAGAAAACAGACAGTGAGAGACAAATACAGACTTGAAGTGGGGCTTATCTGTCCCACGGATGTTTCCCAAAGACTGAGCCGCTCAAACCATGTTTCCCTTTAAGATCATCAGAGAGAAAGAGGCACTCCAGATTCAGTTCATCCTATAGCAGCCATCCAAGCTGGGTCAGATAAACCATTCCTATTGCTCCCCACTGACCCCATGCAGAGCCTTTGGAAAAAAGTTTCAGCTTAGAGTTTCATGTACCCAAATTATGCCACAGGAATCACTTTCTAAAATGGCCATTTTATTCCTCCAGAAGCTGAGCTATGCTGAGAATTTATACTGGAAAAATGTAAAATAGGTCAGTGGGGGTGGTAGTGCTGAATTACCAGAAATGGACATTAGGAGCTCTGGCACTCCAGCCATGACTCCCAGATTTTGGCCCGCCAATCATGGAGCACCTCCAGCACCTGGACCAGGGCACCACCACTGCCACTCTGCCTTCAGTGGAAATTTTGTCTACGAGGACGCATGGAGACTAAGAAAAAATGTTGAGGGTTGGCAGCAGGCCTGGGTCTAAAATCTGAGTGTGCTGAAGAAAAAGGCAGCTGTCTGTAACAGCCAGCTATAGGAATCTGTTTGATGGGTCAGGTTGGCATCTCTGAGTAAAACAAAAGATGGAAGAAAGCCGTTTGTATCTTCTCCGAGGAACCCTTTATAAAAGTGGCTTCTTCATAAATGCAGAGCAAGTTGGTGGATAATATCAATTTTATGTTAAGGTTCAAAAATAAAAGCTGGGCCATCAGAAACATCCTGAAACTTCAGCCTACCACTGAGTGACAACTGCATGAAACAGACCCAGAGCAGTGGAAAATTTTAAGCCATAAATTAGCCTCGAAACTAGTAGGCCATGTTGTTTTTATTCTGGGGAGGTTCTTTATTAACTCATCTGTCTAAACATATGGATCTTGACAAATGAAAGCTGCAGGGAGGATCTGCTCCTGTTCTGCAATTGAAAACACTTAAAATTAAATTACTGCAAATATTCCTGTTACCCTCTCTTAAATGGCAAAGTACCACAGGAGCCGTTGCTCTCTATCAGTTCAGCTCACAAGGGGCCTATTTCCTGAAGCTAAAATGGAAAGAATTTTTAGTCTGAAACTTTTTCTTCAGTTAGTTACTGCCCACTCTTACTGAAAGGAGATAAATAAGTTAAGTTTTTGTTCTCTGTCATGTATCCTAACACTCCCATGTGCTGGACACCTGCAAAAGCTAGCAAAGCCAGCTTGTTTACTTAGTGCAATTTATTTGACCTTTTAATATATTTGAGTAAGGATTTTATATCTAAGGCAACTTTACAGAACAGGTTTGAAAGGTGACCTTCAAAGGAAACATCAAAATCTTTCTGAAAAAGGAAACTTTGGAAATATATGTGAAAAAGGCTGCTTTTCAGCTAAGCTCCTGACTCAGGACTCCCTGGCTTTTCGGAACAGGAACGTACAGAGCAGTGAGTTCACCTTGCCTACAGCAGACCTACAAGCACTATCATGCAATACCGAAGGGCCCAAGAAAGGTTTTGGATGGCCAGTTCCAGAGTTTCCCTAACAAATGTCTTCTATCTGCTGGCTGAGGCAGTCACTCAGCACTGGTTTTGATGTTAACCTGTGTTTTAATACTTAACTGCAAATCCTTTTTGCTTTTATGAAGCTGGGATTGTCTAGGTCAAATGGAGCTCTTTTAGGGAGGGATGGGAGCAGACAGAGGCAAAAGGTGATGCCTGAAGAGGCCTCCTAGAAAGAGAGACTAGACAGGAGTAAAGGAATAAACGTAGGTATTTATTTGAAAGGCCTTCAGAGGTACCCCCTGGGGAGCCAGAGGCTACTGCCAAGATGGACCCCAAGATGGACGACAGGTCACGAGTTCTTCACACTTTTATAGGTTTGGTTCATTTGCATCTCAGGGTTAATTCTCCAATTAAAGCTTCAGTTAACAATTTAATTTCCCCTCCACTTGCCCCCATTTAGAGGCTTTTGGTTTATACTTTTTTGGGCCTAGGACGGTCTGGGAGTCCTTGAAGAGCAGGCCTGGAGAGGCTCTGTTATGTCTACCTAGCACAACAGAGCAGAAACTACCGGCTACAAGAAACTTCAGAGTTACACACTAAGCAGTACAGAATTTGAAAAATAAAAAAGTCAAAACCTAAGGCATCAAAGGGAATGTTTTCTTTTATCCACTATATAAATGTGCACCCCCTTACAGTACTCACAAACCTGTGCTGGCCCAGGGCAGTGGCAGGCAGAAGGCTGCCCCTGCCATAGGCAAGGTCCTACAGCCAGCAGCACTACACATCCTTAGGGACAAACTGGCTCCACTTGGCTTTTATTTTTGATCACAGCAGACAAGGGGCTCCATGAGCTTCAACATACAGTGTTAGTTTGGGACATTCCTGCATTAAGGAATGTGTGTGTCCCATGCAGAGCATTTCCCCATCACAGGCAGATATTGGAGCAGCACGTTCCGTGCTGCAGGCCATGACATCTCTGGGGGATGAGGAAACCTTCAGAATTTGTTATGGTATGCAAGGGGCAGAGCTGTCGAGTTCACCTGCCTCATTGGTGATCTCATTCACATCACAGATGAGGCACACCGCATGGAAGTGATGCTTCAGCAAGGGCTGCTGTCATAAAGTCCCCTCAGGAGCCATTGGGAGCTCTCCAGAGACCTCTGGATATAAAACTTCTGTGAGGTGCTACCCTTGCCTGACAGGGTAGAGGGAGTTAAATTGTTTGAGGACAGATGCAAAAGGTCTGTCTGGCAGAAATAAATTTTTTTTTAAATTAGTTGTTGAGGCCTGGGGAAGTAGGTGCCATTTAATACTGAGCAGTTGCAATTGCTATCTAGAGCTTCTTGTCAAGACAGCTTGCAGTGGTATTTAATGGTTACACACATTTATCTCAAACCTGAAGATCTTTCACACTAAATCAGAGAACATTCATAATTAGGAAACTTCTGCTTAGAAAATCATGCCTAGAATGCTTGTGGAGCAGTATTTTTCCGTCACTTCCTTCTGCTTGTTATTTCAGAATAGCATTGAGTTAGGAACATCTGTAGTCATATGGCTTTACAAAGAGAGGGACAACAATTTGAGAAAGACTTACATGAAGCTCATCAGTGTTTGAAGACCATAATTGAGAAATTCATTTGTTCATTGGCAGTTTTTCCCTCAGATTCTTATATTCCGGTCTGATCTGCTCTGAGACAAATCCTGCAAAATCCCCTGGCAATGTGAAAGAGCAGGCTGCTTGCCCAAGGAATGAGCAAAGCTTATGAGCTGCAACAGTCCTATAAAAATAACAGATATCTTGAAAGGTGAATCCTGGAGATTTCACTGTAGTGAGAGCTCCTGCTGACTATACATCAGTGAAGATTTCCCAGAGGAAATGGTGTTCCTGCAAAGTAGTGAATAGCCTTCTCATATCAAACTCATACTGAAATCATATTATTAGGAGCTGGGAATGTCTCCAGAAGTTGCTCTGGAGGAGCAAGAATTCATTCTTAAATAATAAAGTCTCAAAACAAATACAGAAATGTGGAGGCTGAGAAGACAACCATCAGAAATCTCTGTTTTCATCAGAGCTCAGGAAAATGTGTTTTCAAGTAATTATTATGGAGTGAACACTTGAGAGAGACAGAGAAGATAGAGTGCTTAAGTTTGGACTCTTTCATAAGAAGGTATACAGCCTGATTGTGTTGCAAATAAAGACTGCTAGATCTTTACTGAATTTTACCATAATAAGCCAATTAACCAGTGGAGAGGTGTAAGTACAGTATCTTCTGTTGAGAAAAGGAGAAAAAAAAAAAAAAGAAGAAGAAAAATATGTGGGTCCAGTGGGATCAAGCGCTTTAAAGCAATAAAAGGTCTTGGTAGATGATCCAGTGGAGGTGAATGGAAAGCAAAGCAAAAGAGGCATTAACACGGTGAAGCAAAGGTATTTATAAACCGAGGTGAAACATTTGTGAAGATTGCTTTGCAGAGCTTTCTCAGCCCCGTGACTGTGCAGCAGACAGCATAAAACTCCGCTCTTCTACTGCCAAATCAGGATGGTTTATGAAGTCACTTACTTCTGTCAAACAGCTGCAGCTGTAATGCTGAGAAGAGGCATTCCCCCCCCTATTTTGCAATAAGATTTAATGTCTGTGTGATTGCTGAGCAGGAATAACGTCTTGTAAAAACTTTTTTTTTTTTTTTAAGGGATAAATTAAGCTCCTTTTAACTGTGATTTGGGTAGTAGGTGAGGGAATTTTGTAGACTATGAGATAGAAAAGTATCTCTTTCCATTGGCTGGAGGAATAAATTTCCACATGTGACTTTTAAATTTTTTATTTTTTAAAATTTGTTAATGTGTGATCAGGAACATCATCAGCTGAATACTTTCCAAATGTGGTTCCATACTCTGATTGATTTGCCACATTTTATGTTCACACTTTAAACGTTACACTGGTGTCATTCTCACAACTACAATTAAGGCTACCTCAGAAAACTTACTCATTGGTTCTTAGTGTGAATGCAGACAGCTGCCCTGGGTTGAAATTTTGCATGGGATGTCTTAGCTTAGGAATTATTTGGAAATAGGAAAAAATGCCATGAAGGTCTAGCCAGCACTAGATACCTGCTTTCTTTTTTTCTTTTAAGCCTGACTCTGTCCCTCCAGGGAAGAGGGAAAAGGGCTCTGTTGGGAGCACAACACAGTGGTGTTTGCTGAATGTTGTGATCTCCAGGGCAACGCTGAGCATAACAGCAGGCAGCAAATAAACAGAGGGAATGCACACAAAGGTGTTATACACATTCCTACACAGGTCCTAGTGAGTGTGCATCTACTGTTGTTGGCACCAACCTTCACAGAGAAGGGACAGAAAGGTGAAGAAGTCCTATGCAATGAGTCTTTTGGCTATTTTTCTAATGTTACCCTCTCAGAGGAGAGACACCTGGGCAGCAGAGAGGCCGGGGGAGGAAACCTGTGAGAAGGCAGCTGCAGCTGCAGGCCTGAGATTGCCCTGCTTTGCAGAGCACAAAGTGGTGCCACCACCCCCTCACACTTTGGTGTGACAGCCACCCACTGGAGCCCAGACCCCTGCTGCCCTGCCTGCAAGGGGCTGTTTTGTTATTTCCCACCATTTAGGCTTTTTACAGTTGTTTCTATAAGTTCACTCAATCTGCTCTCACACACAAAAATACCTATTACAGGGCCAGAGTTCCAGTTTCTTCAGCAATGCATTACCCTCAAGCACAAATGGTTTTATCTCCAGTTTCATTTAAAAGTCATTTACAAGAAAGGCTTCCCCAAAGAATCTCTATACTCCTCACTAGTTGGCAGCTCAGTGTGCTGAAATCCTGAAGATCAATAGCAAGAACCCATCGACATTACCAGGACCAGAATCTGAGCTATGCTGTCCAGGTCAAATCTCACCTCATCAGTGCTGCTAACAGGGTTGGCGTCGGGAAGATTCTGAAAATAAACAAACAAACAAACCAACCCCTGGCGGATTTGAACTCTGTTTGTCAGGTCACATGCATGTGTACAGAAAATTAATGACCAAATTGCAGAGGAGTGAAAGTATTTGGCAGATAATTTTCCCCTCAAGCTTCCTAGAAACCAGCAAGTCCAGCCACAGTTCCACCAAACTGGACAGGTTCCCTTCTGGATGGCTCACGGCTTGCAGAGATTCGTAGCTGAAGAAATACAAGGCCCAGAGACTTGGGGGAAATTTAGGTCTTCTGAATATCACTCTTCATGTTTTTTACAAGAACTAGTGTTTATGCTGAAAATTTCCAGAACTCTTTCTTTCCCAAACATTCCCACTTAAAATGAATATTTTGATTCATGGTCATTTAAAAAGAAAACATTGCTAAATTCTTTGAAATTCTGGCTAGAAATTCAAGAATCCCTTGGGAGACTTCATCTTGCACCAGAGTATACAGCATAGGTTTTCAATTCCTCTCCTTGTCCTCGAGATGACGGTGCAACAGAATGGGAGAGCAATGGTTCTCAGGCCCTGAGTCTTCAAACACTTTGGGTACGGTTTCATGACTCAAAGTGCTCACATTACTGTGGTTTAATAAGTTACCACCCATCAGCTGAGCTGTGGCAACTGCTTGTGCACATGCAATTAGCTCACCCTAATTGCAAAATGTGCAACTCACCCTTTCAGGAGATCTGTGCAGCTGCACATTTATCTCAAGTTACTCCTTGGCATGTTTGCTGCTCAAGGTCCCGTTTCATCATGCCTTAATTGAGATGAAGTGTGCTAGAAGATACGAGCATCCGACATGCCCCTAGGATGGGGATTCACAGCTCTCCCAGCCTTGTGGCCTCGGCAGGCTGGCAGTCCCCCACCAGGGTGAGCAGCCCCCGAGACAGGGTGCAAGCTGTTCTCTGCAGTGTGTTGTGTTTGCCATGCAGCCAGTGAAAATCAGAGCATCAGAGAGAACAGCCCATATTCTGCCTCCCTGCCTTCAACATGTGCAAAGGAACCTGCTGCCCAGAAGTAGCTGCCCTCTCTCAGTGGTGACTGTCACCAGCTCGAGTGCCACACACAGTGCTGCCACACCTGAAAAAGCTCAGTTTTTAATACTAGGATATTCCACTTTGGGTTCAGAAGGAGACCAAACACTGCTTGCACCTCTGTGATTTCATATACCCACCCCAACATCCTGCACCGAAGCATCTTTGATTCAGAGCTCTCTGTATGCATCTTTTCTGTTGTGCTTTCCAAATAACACCACCCAATATAGCACAACTGCTGTGCATATGATCCACAAAATCAGCCTGTTTGCCCGGGTTATGTGTTTACATCTGCTACCAGCCATTTGATGAAACAGCTTCCTCCTCCTTACCAGTCTTTTTGGGCTTGGATGACTCAAATCCTTACTCATGTGAGCAGTCCTTGCTTGAACACACACTCTGTTGTTTCAGCTGGCTCTTCCTACAGTAGCATCTAAAAGATCAGGATGTTTCCCACCAGCATGCAAGGTTTCAAACAAAAGATATGCTTGCTACAGCAGGGAACTAGTGAATAAGAAACTGAACCAGCAAGGAAACCCTGTGCATGAATGTATCAACAATTCTATCAGACAAAAGTATTCTCCTACTGTACTCTGCACATGAGGCTCAGGTTAACAAATGGGGCAAAGTCATCCAGCAAAATAGAAAACTTACATAGTAATGCAACAAAAATGTACACATACACTCTTTTCATGGCACGTATAGAACTACTTGAATTTTGTTTCCAAAATCTAAGACGAAATTTGAAAATTGAAAAAACAAATTAGAAAAAAAGGTTAATGATTTTTCCTTAGATATGTTTTCTTAAATAAATCTCATCCTAACTGCTCTGCATTTTATTTTAGCTGCTTGGAACAGTTTGAGATTTAGATCAGAAAAGAAGTCTGGAACACTTTTTTCCAGAAGGTGTTGGTTTTGCTCTGACCAGTCCTACCATTTAGGTAACCTTTCCACATCCCTGTGGCACATTTCATCTGTCGTTTACCTTTGAGCAGCACACCTGCGTTCATGAATCCCTGCTCTGAGATTGCTTTACCCTTTCAAATTCCTGACCAGCTTCAAAGCAGCACAGCTGCTTGTCAGATATTAGAGTGTATTTCCTTCACAGCCAACTTAAAATACTCAGTGCCAGGCTAAATGTGCAATACCTGACGGACCACCACAGCTAGAAATTGAGTATTTTTAACAATTTTAAGATGAATATCCCATGGCTTAGGAGTGACTGCCACTTCGAACCTCTCCAGACAATATAGAGGTTGCTTAATTTGTGTTTAGTTATGTGCAAACTTGCACATGCTAAGAAAATGTCATGCAAAGCATCTAAAACTTCCCTAGGAAAACTGATTTTATAATTGCATCGCACCACTGAATGTTCTGGTTTCTTTCTTAGTTGTGTTTGTGGTCATTACAGAAGGTCAGTGTGCAATGAGCGCTGTTATGGCAGTGGCATCAAACACACAAAGAAAAGAAATCGTTGTCAGAGTCTGGTTTTTTGCCAGTCCATCAATACGCTCCCTTTTGCACAGGTATAATGTGAAAGTTTTTAATTCCAGACTCTTTGTCCGAAAGCTCCTGTGCCAGTGTGTACACAGGACAGAGAGCCCTCCCCGAACGAGCATCCCTGTGATCTCTAGTGCCGCCCGCGGTCCCGCACGGCCGCTCTGCGGCGGAGGAGCTGTGGCACAGAGAGGTGGCACTGAGAGAAGCTGCCCTTGGCGGGCCCAGCCACGGGGCACCCCAGCTGCCACAGCCCCTCGTCATCCCTGCCACGGGCAAGGCCAGGCCAGGCCTGGGCTCAGCCTCCGCATGGGAAGGGACAACCCAGGAAGGGTTGAGACAGGATTACTCGGGCGTTTACCAACTTTTCCCGTCACTGCCCAGCTCTGCACATGGTGGTGCGTAACTTCAATGCCTGGTGTAACCTTGTTTCCCCAGAAGAAAACCAGCAGGAACTGGTGAGGAATCCGGGCCAGTGCCCTCCAGGAGCCCCGCGGGTGCCTCTGGCGCCGGGCTGCGGAGACGGGCGCAGCCCCCGGCGTGACGGACTGGGGCTGCATCGATGTCTATCAGTCATCCCCATCGCGGCTCTGCTCCGGAGGGGCCCCGGAGCGCCGCGTCCCAGCTCGCCCCTGGCTCTCCTCGAGTCCCCACAGCGCTGCCGGCGGGGCGCGGGGGCTGAGCGCGGCCGCCCTGCCCGCGGCCGCCCAGAGGGTGGCGCTGGC
>VZTI01004250.1:182113-217038 GCA_013397865.1 Struthidea cinerea
CAGGTCAAAATAATTAAGTTAACTATCTCTATTTTTTATCACTATTAAATTTCCACCCACTTCCACGCTATCTGCAGGGATTGAAAGTGCAAGAATTCAAACGCCGCGGGAAGGCTGTTTTCAAACACAGTGTTTGCTGCGCTCCCCAAAGCGCTGGAAATCTACAGCTATGACGAGGCCTAGGCTTCTCCTTTTTAAATCACACGGTTACTTTGGTGATACCACAAGTGCAACTCTGCCTTCACTAGTGGTAACATGTACCAGTATAGCACCTACCTCTCCTGAGGAGTCAAAAATTGCAGCAGAGAAGAGGAGCCTTACAGCTGGTGCAGAGCTAGGCTTACCAGTAGGGCTGTCCCACTTACACTGTGCCATGACGTCCAACAGGTACGTTTTGTGCTCAGAGTCACACTAATGGCCTCAACACTGGCCAGCAGCATGAGACTACACAAAATGGAGTATCATTGGGCATTCCTCATTTTAATGGCAGTTCTGGAAATGCTGAAAGCTTTCTGCATAAAACCAGATGAGGGAAAGATGCTTAGTGCTACAATAATAGTCTTTAACCCAAAGACTTTACTAGCTTGGGTTGTTTTGGGTTTTTTTTTTTTCAGGAAATCATATTTTCCAGCTTTTGTTTTCCTGTGCATTGTCCCCTGGAAGGCTGTTAATATTGCAGTGTCTGAGCCCTGAGTTTTGTTTGGCCCCTGCCATTGCACACCAGTGAGGGTGGCCGCAGTACTGCCAGGAGACACAGCAACACCCACCTGCATGTGAAGGAAAACTACAATAGCCACTTTGCAAAAGAACCTGCTAATCATTTTTGTTTTACCTTTTCAAATAACTGCTGGTGATTCAGGCTTGACATGGCTCCCATCATCTGCACACATAATTAAGCAATTTATACCTTTTATCTGTGGGTAGACACTGCTGTCAACACTCAGGCCTGTTCTGGAAATTGCTGAATTGCTTTTTTTGGGAAAAAAGAACTAACAAACAACAACCACCTCTTGCTTTCTGCCACCTTGGATTAAATAATCTTAAATAACCAGACTGTACAGTAGGGAGATTTGCTTGTGTGGGCCATTGCTTCTGAAGCTGATGTGACAGCTTGTTGCACGACTCTGTACGCATTCTTCCATTTCACTGTGATGAATGCAAGAGATGAGTGGAGCTAGAAGCTCTTCATTTTTGTTACTCTAAATTGGTAAAACACAGTGTTGTTGGCTGTGATGTTACACTGACATCAGTGTTTCACACCTCAGCAGTCTGAAAGTGGCCATAGTGTCTGCAGGATGGGCCGAGGAGCCCCAGAGTGGACTCCACACAAACCCAGAGTCTTGCTGGCACCCCTCCCACTGCAGCATCAATGTCAGAGGGAGCAGGGAGAAGTCTTGCTGCCTCCACAGGTTACCATTTGCCTGTGTTAACAGGATGTTCTGAGTAATACGTGTGTTGTCCTCAGTTTTTTTGCATGGACAGGGTTGTCCCAAATATATGGATCATCAAGGAGCCCTGCAAGGGCCCCAGGACATCTGGACTCTGAGAGAGAAATAGGAAACTTGTGCTGGGGGTGAAACAGGCCACAGTGTCAAACCAGACATTTAAAAGAGATCCAGACTCTGCAACACATGGACATAAATTAAACTGGGGAAAAAAAAATAATGTTAGACTCATGGAATCCTCAGTTAGAGGTGAAAAACACTCTTTGTTCTTCTCTTCCCCACAGTGAAATAGGATGATTTCTTTCATAACTGCACCGTCCAAACCACTTTTTAGGTTCGTGGCTTATTTCCATTGCTTTAGCAAAGGTGTGCCTCATTCTGCATGTAATATTTGAAATAGGGGGGACTTGGTAGCACATTCCAGGTTAGCTAGTCCATAACCACACAGAATACTATCATGAAAGAACAACTCCTCAATCTCATGCAAAGGGAGGAGAAATTGAATACAGTTAAGAAAATACAGATGCAATCCAGTTATTGGGAGGATTTTTCCAGTTGTTGGATGTTGCAGATGGTGGAAGAGTCCCTCCAGAAAATATTGGTTCACTCTTCATCCTGGCACATGCTGAACTCATCTGCACAAAGCAAAAGGAGACACTAGAATTAAGTCAAGGAATCAAAAAGTTTTTCATAGAAAAGCTCATAGACCATTTTTAGGTATTTCTCGCCCTTTTTTTTTTCTTTTTTTTCCTTTTTTTTTTTTTAATGAGAAAAGCAGTTATGTTAAAAACATCATGGGGAGTAATTCTGAACTGGCAGAGAGGTGGGATAGATGATTGAATAGATTCTTTCCATCTCCACATTTTGTGATCTATGAACTCACCTTTGGGAAACTTTTCTCATTTCAGACTGAGTTTCACTCCCCCAGGGTTGTCTGAAGAAAGTGAGATATTTAACCTAAGCAGCATTAACACTACCACTGTGTTTTGGCTTTAAAAGCTAGCAAGATGTCTCAGCCCAAAGAAGCCATCACAGCGTGACTCTTCTCCTGTTTGCTTTCTTCCTGGAGGCCTCTCCACAATACTTTCTGCTGGTGCTTCACACTGTAAGCCAGGGGTACTGTCAGCTGGATGTGCTGCCGAGCACATCCATCCTGAGGTGGACTGCACCAAGTCCCCTGTGGCTTCCTTTTGCATCCCAGCTTGTTCCTCACAAGGAGAAAGATCACGTGAGGGACACCACTGAAATATGGTGTCCAGTGCCATTTTTAACAAAAAGCTCATCTTTCTTCCCTGCAGAGGTTGGTCCCCTTGCCAAGGACTGTCAAGGTATGTGTAAGCCCTGAGAAGTTCTGCAGCTCCGTGCTGCTTCCATCACCAGGTTGGTGCTTAGTGAGCATGGCAGTGTCCTCAGCCAGTAATCCCATTTAATGGGGCTCATTATAATGCAGGGTAACTGGGTGACAGGAATTCAAGTAATTCTTTTTAACTGAGGAATCCGCAGAGAAGTTCACATGGGATCTAATGACTCACAATACAGTGTTTCTTCAGAGAGCAAACAGCAAATTAGGGGAGAGCCTTCAAAAATGAAAGGCGTGGAGGAGAGGACTGGAGTCACCAAAAGCAGTCCAAAGGACTTGATCAAGCACCTGGGAAGAGTGAGAATAGTTTGTAGGAGTGACAGTCTGTGCACATGTGGTGATGTGTTACCAGGCTTGCAAAAGGAGCAGGGACATCCCCAGCTGTAGAGCAACTGATTTTCCTGGCTTCATTCCCATGCAAACCACTTCTGTCACAGTACCCAAGCGTTGCTTCACCTAGGTTGATTTCGTCTGGGTGGTTAATTTTACTCCAAGCAACTGCATTTATGGCCAAAAGCCTGGGATCCAGAATAGTTTTTAATTTAGTTTACAGCTCAGGGGATGTATGGAGGAAGTAATGTGGATATCAGCTCAGGAAAAAAACCGATAACCTGGAAAAAGAGACATAAGAGGACATTCACCCATTTCAGTTAGAATGGTTTGCCATCACATGGTGCTAAGGGGACAGCATCAGACTGATATTCAGTGGTCTACAGGTTTTCTTTATATTCTTATTAAACTTTCCAATTAGAGACAGTGCAAACTCATGTAAATAACAGTATGTAATACATAACTATTTTTGGTGTAAAAATGACTCCTGGGGCCAAGAAGCAATTAATATTTGAAAAAGAAAAACCTCAGAAAAGTCTCATTGCATTTATATTTCTTTTCAGACTAGAGTTTTGTGGCTTGGAGAATGGATACACTGGCCTTTTGCTGGTGTGCTCTTCAGCTCTTGCCACAGGCATCTGAGTGCAAGGGAGCTCAGTTGTCCTCCCCAAACCCCGACACATGCAGACTCCTGTGATCAGGAGCCTGTGCTGGTCTTGCCACAGATTTTCTGTGCGGTCTTGGATAGGAAGGTGTCTGTGTGCCTCAGTTTTTCCATCTGTAAAATAAGAACGATGTTACACTGCTTCACCAGTGCAGCTAAATTTCTGCTTTAAAAGCACTCTGTGACCTTTGGGTGAATGGTGGTAATGAGCTGTTTGCCTTATTTATAAGTATCATTTGCTGTGATATAAATATTTTTTTGTGTTGTTCATACTGTGTTTATTTTGTGCAAGTGAATACAGTCCCAATGAAAGCAGGAGACTAAGTATTTTGCTTTCCCATGTAACTCAACCAGCATTCCCAAATTCTGATCTCTAACACCTCTGCTATTGCAGTCCTGGGCCTCTCTTGAGCAGAAACTGCTGATCATGCCAAATTCTCTGGTGTTTTGTAACGTGGGCTAACATGCGCCGAGGTTTGGATGAGACCAGTAGACTCATTTTCACTTAGGGCCTGCGGCAGCACTGAAGCTGGAGAGAACAGAAGTGAAAGGTCAGTGTTTCCCTTCCCTGAGCCACACAACTCCTGTTTGAAAGCAAATAAAAATATCATGTGACTCCTACGATTTTTAATTTTTTTTTTTTTAATAGCTGTAGTGCCTTTCTTCCAACTTTGCACCAAGAGGATATTTAGATGTTATTACTTTTGTATATTTGCATTGCTCCTTATTTGGAAGGTTTGCTTGAAATAAAAATAACTGTAGACTTATTACTTCTCTCATTTTTCTAATTTTGTGTGTCTCAGTTTATGTGTAGAGTGTTAGCCAATATTTAGCTGGCTTTCTGGAACAAAGCTGGTGAATATGACCATGCACTTTGAGAAAATAAGGTCTGAATAGACATGGACAAGCAATTAAGTTACCGCAACCTAAGAAGTGTCTCTAGAGAATAATTAAAGTGAGCACTTAGCTTGGGTGAGCTGGGATCATGTGCACAATAAATTACTATGGCTTGGAAGATGATGAATAAATTGTTAAATCACAATAAATTGACAATTTACCATGTCCATGTCCTGAAGGACATGGCAGTATCCCCCTTCCAAAGGGCGGTTTCAGCTGCTTTTCTGAGTTTCCTCTGGAGTCAGTCAGAGAGGCACATACAAGCAAAGAGATGACCCCACTTATTTTGTGCATTCTCTTTTGGATGGTAGAGATCAAACACTTTGAGGGCTAAAGTTGGTCAGATGAATCTTACATTAAATACATAAAATCGTATTATTATCAGAACCCCTTCTTTTCTTGAAGGGGTGTAGCCATTGAATGATAGAATCCTGGAATGCTTTGGGTTGGAAGGGACTTTAAGGATCATCTAGTTCCAAATACCCTGCCATGGACAGGGACATGTTACACTAGACTGGGTTGCTCAGAGTTCCATCCAACCTGGCCTTGAACACTTCCAGGGATGGGGCATCCACAGCTTCTCTGGTCAACCTCTGCCAGTGTTTCACCACCCGCACAGTAAAGAATTTCTTCCTAACAATAATAATAATAATAATAGTGCATATATATAAAACCTTGAGACAAGCTTAGCAACTCAATATACACACCAAATATCTGAGAAAGTTGGTAATGCAGCTAAGCCCTCATATACCACTACCACCAGCCCATTTGTTTTGAGGGGAGTTCTGCTGTGGACAACCTAATGATCTAAGAAGGACTATTCCTCAACAGGTATACTACTTGAGACAGCCATGTCACGTTTCTGAAGGAGCCATCCAAGCAGCACATAAGGAATTACTCCAGTACAGAAATACAATCCACGAGGACATTTTATCTCCAGTTACTACATACCATCACACCCTGGAACCTACACACAAAATCACTGAGCGATTGCTGCTTCAGCTCCTGTCTAGCTATAAACTCAGTGCAGCCTTCCAAACCTTTGTCCAAGACCTGGTATCCCGGTCCCTGTTAAAGGAGACACTGGATGGAATGTATTGCATGGCACTGCCTCATCACAAGTAGCATGGTATAAAAAGTCTGGCAAGGTATACACATCAAATCCTAGAAGCAGTGATTAGCAAATAAGGGTGAATCTGCAGAAGTCTGAATCAAGTAGTAGTAAAAGCATTGAATACTGCTGAGAATTTTATGAAAAACATGAAAATATACTCTGATGAGATTGCTCACAATTTTCATCTCTAATTACATGAGAAAGACTGCAAAAACAAAAAAAAAAAAGAAAAAAACCAGTTTTGTGTTTTCCACTGGGACTTCTGCTACAGGTACTCACATTACCATGAGAAATGTGAAGCTGCAGAAGAAGGAAAACAAGCTGTTGTGCAATTTTTGTGAAACTTTGAATTTATTCCGCTGAGATCAGGAGTGCAAGTTAAGCCTTGTATCAGAAACCAACCTACTACATTATAGTCTGCCTGCCTGACATTGCTCTTCTTCTTGGTGGCAAGGGTCTTTCATAGAAAAAGAAATATAGAAGTTATTGTTATCCTGGGTATAACAGCTCACCCTACAATAGTTGCATTGTGATTGAAATGAGTTTTTGACCTGGCAGAGTTTATAATGAGCCAAATTTGAGCAGTTACAGTCCCAGGTCCCTTGAGCACCTTACAGGGAGAGCGCAGAAGAAGTTGATGGTGACCAAGCAGCTGGCCAGGGAAGCCCTGCTGGTGGAGTTCTCTCCACTTGCTCTTCATCAAACCTCAACAAAAGTTTACAGAGAACAAGCAAGCAGTCCCTTCCCTACTCAACATAGTATATTTGCATGTGATAAAGAATTAGGTGGATTCATTTTCTGCTGTAATGATGAGGTGGATTCACTTTCTGCTGTAATTCTGCTGTAATTTGAGACGAAAAACAGGGTATCAGGATATACTCTCTGCTGTATGTATGATACGCATAATGGCATAATTGGAAAAGGGGCTCCATGTTTCTCCTCCTTTCGGGAAATAAATTGCTGTAAAACTATAACCAAAGGTAATAAAAGTATCAGTTGGGAAAAAAGAAAGAAAGAAAATGGGAGTTCTTTAGTAAAGATAGTAAAGCAAACAAGCAGGCATGGATTTATCAGTGTGAGGGGAGGAAAAGGAGAGAACAGGAATAAAGTAGAGGGGAGCACACAGAAAGAAGACGTGGCACTTGTCTGCTAGGAGAAAGATTCTCTTCCCAGAGATTAAAGGAATCACTTTGTCCCCTACAAAAATTTTTTTCTTAAGAAAAACAAAGTGACAAAACCAACAGAACTTCACCAGAAGCAGACTTAATGGAAACTGAGGTGAAATCTCTGTGGGCTGCAATGGAAATGTCCATCAGTGAGAAGGAGGAGGAAGAGTCAGCAATCCAGCATGCTGGAAAGGGAGGCAAGCCTGAGGGATGGCACTTTGACAGCGGTGGCTGTGGAGGGAAGCTTGGAACAAGCAGTCATGAAAGGAGCTCAGATCCAGTGACCTCTGTGATCAGGCTGTGTATCAGAAGCTAAAGTGAGTCCACTAACAAAACCTCATGACATGTTTGCTAAAATTTTGCTGAAGGCATTTTAAAATCCGGCTAATGAAAAAGCTACATGCTCTTTTCCAGACTTGCCCAGGGAGGAGGTTTCTCTGCCCCAGAGCTCTCTTCAGAGGTACTTGGGGTAGCTCAAAATATTACTACAGAACTGTTTGACATCTATGGGGTGCTTCGATTTTTTCTCCACTTTGATAGGTCTGTGTGAAATTCAGTGTGGTGCTCTCACTGAAACTACCCTTTCCTTATTTTTTCCCTACAAGAACTGCTACTTGTGTACCAAGTCAGTGAGGGAACGTGACAGTTCTCAGCTACTACTAGGAATCAGTTAGTAGACACGAACAGTAGTTTGGGTTAAATTTACTTGGAACAAGTTATTTACGAAAATGTTTATCATCAATACAAAAAGAAGGCTGGATAATTCTAATACACATGAACACCTTAATTATTCCAAAGCTTCTAGCATACATTTAAATTTGTTATCTCTTCTGTTTTATATCTCATTTTGGTTGACACACCTATATGAAATATAATCTTCTATCATTATAGTTTCTCCTATTTTATGTTATTTTTATTCTATTCTTCAAAATTACCTTTAATAAACCCCCAAATTTTGGTACCACTGAAATTACCAAAAATATGTTTATGAGCTCTATCTCTTCAAGAGCAAATATAAAATCAAACTGGAAGTTTTTTTAGTGTAAGCCGTTTTCAACTTCTAAATGAACAAGGAACATTTGAAGAAATTTTTGAAGTGTTGTCTGAAATATCTCCTTACTTAAAACAAAGCCATATCACATCAGCCTTAAACTTTATAAAAATATTCTCCTTTGCCAAGAGACCACATGTGAAGCTTCAGGTGGGAAAAAATTAGGCTTACAAAAGAAGAAGAAAAAAATATTGGGTCTTCCAATAAAAATCAACACGGAACTGCTACTGTAGTTCCATTATGACGACTCATAAAAACATTTCCAGTTGCTCTCTAGTAGGTCTCATTTCCATAAGCAAAATCCCTCTTTATTTCTTCCACACTTTCTTATAGGTCTTTAAGGAGCTATGAAAAGTCTCTTGCCAACAGGGAATTTCTTGCAGAAATAAAGTGTCTTAGGAAACATTTTTTTATAGATCTGGAAACACATTAATGATTAAAGGCCTGATCCTTCAGAGCTGAGTGTTTGCAGTTTCCATTGGCTTCTGTGTGAATTACAGATGCTGGGCATCTTTTCATATCAGATATAATATCTGCATACCTCAAGTGTTAGATGATTGTACCAGGCTTGTCAGAAACCTTAGTGCTTTGCCTACTGAACCACACAACACAGCACAGGTTCTCATATTGAAACCTAGGAGTTTCAAATTCAGGATTCAGGTCCTTAAGATCATGGGACAGACTTAAAATTTGTGAGCTTTTTCAGTTTTTATATGATTCATGACTTTGAATCTTTTTTAAAGTATGTTTCTTGCCTTTTAGGTTTTCCCTGCAGAAATCCAGGCTGGAAATGCACTTTTCTTGAGAATAGAATGGTTTACCTGCTGTCACCTGTCTCCTGCGGCTGGGGCTAAAGAAAGATGACAAACATTTAGTGTTGCACTACAGGCCCCGATGTGGCTAACTCATTGTCCCTCTTGCAGGTCTGGTGCCGTGCTCCTGCCTGTCTGTCCCAGCACAGCCCTGTGCTTTCTCAACACTTAGCTAGGGACACAGAATCAGAGCAGAAAAAAAAATCTGTGGGAGGCAGAGCAGCAGCTGCTGGAGGAGCTTATTTTATCTGTCAGCAACTGTACATGAACCCTCTCTACTGCAGGATAAAATCTGACAGGGAGGCATAAGTCCTGACAGAGAAAGTTTTATGTACATTAAAGTCCCCATCAACCTGTCAATGCATAAATGGCCATGTGCAATGTAAGTGATGATTAAAAGTGATCCAAAAGAAAGCATTTAAAAACCAAATGAACCAACCCACTACACCAGATCTACACCAAAGCTTCTTGATAACTTGAACTGTTTTTAAGTCAGAGATCAGCAACAAAAGGCCTGACTGCCAAAAGGCATTTTAGACATTCAACAGATTTCCTATTAAAATGTAAGATAAGAAACCATCAAAATATAAATGAAAAAGACCCCAGTCAACTGTATAAAATTTCTTGAGGAATCAAGGAAAGCGTGTCCCATCTGTGGGACTGCTTCCAGGGCCTTCTCCCTCTCCTTCAGCTTTTGTGCTTTTGTGTTTACGGCAAGACCAGTTTAGAGTTGGAATGGCTACACTCAGCCTACAGCCCAATAGCAGCTCCTCTTGGAAAGATATTTATTATTCCTGCTGCCTTTAATTGCCCAGTTAATCTGTGTAACCAAGGACTGTAATCCATGTAATCCCATGGCCTTTTCACTTGTCCTTTATTGACCAGACAGGTATTTGTTATGCTGCTGCTTATGTTCTTCCCTTCACACAGCCTGTCAGCTCTTCACACAAGAGGATTTCCCACCACACTCAGTGTTTATACAGAGCCGGTACAACCGGCCTGAAGCTTCCAAGGGCTACCAGATAAAACAAACAAATACCCCTGAAGCCACCCTAGTAATGTGCTGAGGTTTATTTGCCCATTTATACCATTGAAGCTGGCAAAGGGCAAGGGAATGAGAAGAAAAATGATATTTTGCTTAAAAAAAAAAGAAAAAGAATAGAGTATCAAGTGTTGTGAGGAGCCAAGCTCCATCTTTTTCATAGTGCTTTCTGACCTCAGGGTAGTCACCTTCTGGGAAGGTACCAGAAAAAACCTCTAATTTTTCAAAGATGAAAAATCAGCTTTATGTATTCGGTAAGGCAATGACAATTAAGTCAGTCATATTTTCTCAGAACCTTTCCATCAATATAAGACACTGATTTAACACTCAAATAATATTGCAGTTGTGGGTCAAAAATGTAATTCTTCATTTTCCTGCATTTGCATACCACTGAGGTTAACACATGTACCTACTCCAGTGATATGTCCGTATGAATGTCTGCTCTAGACCTACACACAGAATAAATGACTGAGGGTATTTGTCAAGCTGCCCCTGGGAGTGGCCTGATATTTTTTGGATAAGCTTCAGATAAAAGTCTAAACATCTGGATACTTATAAAAATCATCCAGAGCTCCTGGATGTCAAGTCTTTTCTCTCATTCATTTGGACTGAAATTGTCAGTGGGCACAGAAGTGTTGTAATGTGAGGCGTAATCAGCCAGTGGACAGAAATAGGAATCAGATGTCTTTCAAATAAAACTTGCCTCTCCACCAGCAATCCTCCAGCGAATCTCCCACACCTGTGGATGAGGGTTACGCTGCTGTTACTGCCATTCAGAACTCTTTTAATGCTGGATGTATTTTTTAAAAGACAGCTCTCGCAGCTTATAAAGCAAGGTTTTGGCTTCGGCTAATGAAAAGCATTAGTGTACTGTGGGAGGTTCAGGGAGAGAAAGATTATAATTAAATCTCTCCACTCCTCTCCCGTCTCTAAGGGCTTGGATAAGAAACAGTTCTGCTGGGCAGCTGAATTTTAGCTAAATAAGATAGCTGGGGGAGGGAGCCTTCTTGGTGGTTTCATATATGCTTGCAGATGTGGTAGGGCCAGGGAACATTTCTGATGAAAATAAAATTGTTCTGGGCTCAATCCAGCTGAAAATACCGGCAGCCTGCCGGGTCCTGCAACTTTCATAAGGTTGCAGATCCTGGCTCCTAGCAGGAAGCTTGGCCCAGCCACTGTAGAAGGCTCAGCAAGCAAAACAATAGTTTTGTGCCTGAAAATTGCACCTCAAATTGGGAGAGGCAGGAGGACGTGTGCCAACATGCTCCCTCTCTCCCAACGCTGCCGAGGTTGGGCTCCTTCTTGTACCTTCAATCCCCCTTGCCCCACACCCTGTGAGCACAGCCAAGAAGTTGCATAGGAGCCCAAAGCTGGAGGCAGTGGCTCCTCTGCTCACAAAAAAGGGCTGGTGGGCCTTGGTCTCTCATAGGCTGTTGGTGATGATCAGTAATGGTCTGCTGTAGGATGAACATGGTTCTCCTCTCATCCTCCTGTGTGTTCCTTTTACTGTCAGCCTCTCCTGAGTTTGATTTGGCATTGAAGAGCAAATGTTTGTTGAAATGATTTACGATTTACATTAATTTATATAGCACCCTTTAAGTACATCACAAGCAGGTCTTTATAAGAAGTAAGTTTGAAACAATGTAGGTGCAACATGCCAAAAAAATACAGCTATTGAAAGCAGAAGACTAAAAGACCCCAAGCAACATTTTAAAACTTCTGAAGGAATTTGATATAAAACCTTTCTTTGGAGTATAGGGGGATGTTGGATTCCATGGCTTTGGACTGCCAGGAGATCTGTTTAATACACTCTTTGGGTAAGAACAGAGACTGACCCTATCTTGGGCAAAAAAATAACCTCATAAGCTTGGTCAGTATTAGAGAGATAGGCAACAAAAATGCTTTAAACTTAGTGCTATAGAAGTAATTCCTGCAGCTGTTTGGACCAGACTCAGCTCTGCATCATCTCAGTATTTGCATCTCATCACCCTAAAATCACTGGTGGTCCAGAGCTTCTCACATCATGACAAGACGGCCTGTTCCAGGACCAGAAACAGGAGCAACATGAGCAGGGTCAGTTCACCTTTCTGACATACAATCGAACGCAGCTACAAAATTTTGCTCTTAAGTTTCTTTTAAAGGGGAAAAAGGCAAGTTTCTACCAAAACACAACTGTGATCCAGGCAACTCTGTACCTTCCTCAGGATTATACTGCTCTGGAGGAATGGAAAGGCCCATAGCCGCACTGATTTCCACCCATAGAAAGTTGGGGTTTTTTTCAATGAGATGGGTTTTTTTTTCAAAAACACTCCTTACAAGGAATGTTCACAAGCACAGAAAACATGGAATATAATGAAAAATAATGTTGAATTAAAACCAAGCTGTTAGTGCCTCTTATCATCTCTTTAATCACTGATTAAGCCCTTGCACCCCCAGCCATTTCATGTAATTTAAACCAGCAGTAATTAGTCCCCATCCAAACGAATACTTAAAAACATACATCAACCCACCCACCGCGAGGACTGATACCCTGAGATGCTACACACACACTTGCACACTGAACTGAAGCCTGCATTTTCCCTTTCATGCAGGGGAGCAGCTCTTTTTCCTGTGACCATGGAGTTAACCTGAAAATTTGCCTGCCACTCTTTTTTTTTCTGCTCTAGCAAAGCTTCCTCAAATATTTCAGCTGTGGTTAGAAAGCAGGCCTGATTCTGTACTTGGGAAGTGACCAAAAATTTTGCTCTTGATTGCAGTGTATTCAGGACTAGGCCTTATCAAGCAGCAGAAATCTAATAAGCATGTGTTTGACCTGTGTTTTCAGAGTTTCTCAGCATCTTGGACTACCAGATCAGTCTCTCTTCAGAAGCACAGATTTGAAGAGAATGTAAATACCATTTATATATGCATATGCATACACACACTCACTCCATGCATGCATATACATATAATAATAGTACTATTTTACCAGAACTGTGCAAACCTGTTACCTGATCAAAATACAAGCCAATATTACCTTTAATGGTGGAAATCTTTGCTTTTCACTGCAGTTGTCTTTGTTGGATTAAACGAAGACAACACTTTTGTCAGAAATATACATAGACATGTAGTCCAAATGACACAGAGCCCAGAGCGATATTTTACTTTCAGTTATACCAATGTAACTGCTGCTCAAGATGAAAGCATCCCTCTGATCTTACACTAGGAAGATGTGCTTCTTCTGAGCAAAAGACATAAAAGACCTGTCAGACTTGTGCTCCTCAGTGGGATTTATATCTCTCTAAGTGGGCCTGTTTGAGTTGAAGATGTGTGTACATTCATTATGGGAGCTTTTCTTCTTCCCCTAAGTGCAACATATGGACACAGACATAACTGCATTACGTATGAAAACATAATAAAACGTTTTGCTTGTAAACATGCAATAGAACAGTAACACATCATTTTATGGGAGAATATTTGTGCATAATCTGATTCTTACATTATAACATGTTTCAAATATAGGATAATGCTCTCTCACTTTGAAGTGATAGTCTGCATAGAAAGATGACTCATGTGATAAGAGCCCTTTGCTCTTAAAAATACACTCTAAAAACAGGCTGGAACTCTCCGAAGAAATGCACTGAATGGGTTTAGACCAGGGGCTCACTGGTCTGGATAACATTCCATAGGCTCTTGGTAGCATCGCTTGGGAAAGACCCCGGACCAAGGTCCCAGCAGTCCATAACTCCCTGGAAGAACCATCTTCCCTTAAGGCCACATTGCAGCTTGGCCCATAATGGATAGAAGTTATGTACAATGTGTTCCACTTGTATAAATGGCACCTCCACACCAGATCTTTGATGTGCTCTCAAAGGAAGGGATTAATAATTTTGAATAAACACTGTGGGAAGGCCACATCTGCCTCCATGTCCCATTCAGCTGCTGTTTTTTGCTGAAGTGCCAGTCTTCCTGCATCGCACTGGGAAGCAGTGTGTTATCTCCAGATAGTCCTGCGAGGGCTCTGAGAGTCACTCTGCCTTGGGCCAGGGCAGCTGGCAGTATTTCAGACCACATAAAAGCTGCCACATGATGGAGTCAGGACCATTTGCAAAAAGCTGTGAGTGTAGTGCATCGGGACAAGGGTGCAATATGAGCAGGGAGGGACAACGTGACAAAGGAGGGAGGCAGCGGGACAGCAGGGACACCACGTGCCTGGTGTAAGTCTGGGGTAGAAGGGACACATCTGCACACAGACTGGAAGTCAATAAAGTCGCAGTGTCTCAGGAAGCCTCTTGGAATAAGCACAGTAGTCCTTGCTGTATGTATGTCTAGAAATGCACGTCACAGCATTAGTGACAGACTTCCACAGAGAAGCAAAAGGGGTTGCTTCTTCCATCTTAAAAATAATTTCCTTATTGTAATGATGGTACACAATGACACTGTTCTCTCAGTATTTAGGTACTGAATTCCCCTTTTTTAGAAGAGACTTAAACTTGAGTGACCTGTGGACCCACCATCTATGTACTGAGCCCTCTTTGTTATTTGTGCTTTTTGGAGAGATTATGCTCTCATGATTTATATAAAGAGTCTGCCGTCTTAGAGGGGATTTCATATGACCCCATGATCCCATTATTTAAGTACTAAGATCCTTCTTGTTAGAGGCTACTTTAACCACCATTTACACACTCAGCTCCACAGAATAGGGCTTTCCCCACCAGTGTCAATAAAGTTAGCTTTTGTTCAAGTGCTCTTCCTCTGCAATTAAATCACACTTCAATGGCAACAATCCTATTTTTTTATAGCATGGTCTCAGTCTGACTGCATCCGCCCATGCCAGTGGCACGTTAAGCAAAATCCAAACCCAAGAGTGGATGTTGAATGTGGGTTGTTCCAGCCATGACAGTGGCTGTTAGTCCCATCAGTCAGCACAAGAGTGCCAGGAATGGTGATGGCTTCCTAAATGACTGTGATGAACTCCTTAAATAATACATGCTCAGGCAAACCCCCAAATCATTGCCACAGAAAACTGACACGATGAAAAGAACTAACTTTGAAACTACTGCATCCTTGCCTTTTTATCTCAAGCATTTCACGTTTGTGAAGCATGTGCTTTGTGTGCAGTTGTGATGGTAGTATAAGATTAAAAGCTTTGGTTTACCAAGTTCAGGTAAAGAATGCTTAATAGAATTTTTCAGAGAGTAAATACTAGGACAGTTTTAATTATAAGTGGAGACAGGCTCTTGCAAATTTCAGAGATCAGAAAGAAAAGCCAGGAAAAAGCATGGTAAGGAATAATGCTTTTTAGAAGACAAGTACTGCATGGACCAGAGCATTTCAATTCCACAAACAAGAGACAGAAGGAGAAAGATAACTAGGTATAAAGGAACTATAGTGATAATATATAAGATGTGGCAGGAAAAAGATGATGCAGACATGAATATGGCAATGTGGAAAAGTAATGCAGAAAGTAAAGGCATAGAGAAATAAATAGGTCTATTAAATACCCATCTTTCCACTGTAGAACTGTTTAGGTGGATCATGAAAGAAAAAGAGGCCTATGAGGAACTCCTACAGGAATTTCACTGCTTAGAGATGGCAAAAATTCTTTTAAAGATGTAGCCAGTGATGTTTGAAATAAATCATTCCATGAGACACTCCACAAACAGCGGAAGGAGCTAGGTGCTGCTCACACGAGTATTGCAGAGCAATATATCTACAGAGGCTATTAAAAATCACCTGTTCCAGAGGAAGATATATCTGAGGTGACCTTTGGTGTATTGGTCTTATATTTAGGAGATGCTTGATAGATTTTAGTGTATCAGTATAATTTCAGATAACTGAGATGTTGACTTTGTGCCAGGATTCATGAAGGCAAATAGGTTACTATAAACAAAAGTAATGAGAGGTTCTCTCATCGGACAGAAATTTTAAGAAAAAAAAATAGAATTAAAAAAGTGAAAATCATCAAGAAAGGAAGCAGAATAGCAGTCTTTCCTAGTCAGTTTGCAATTCTATTCTTTAAACTGTTCTGGATTGATGACTTTAAAAAAACCCACAATAGATAGAATAAATTACTTTCTTTGACCCCCACAGAAGTATTTTATTTGGTATTCAAGTATAAAATGTTCTTAAAATAAAGCTGAAGCAAATTTTGAAATTAAACATTTCACACTAAAAAATTCAAAAACTTAGTTTTTAAAATGTCAACCCAGTACTTTTCAGCTATTTTTTCGGTTCTCCTTGTACCCACGTGTTGCGTTGCTTGGTTTGGTTTAGCAAGCTGCAGCCTTCTCGGAAAGCGCTGCGAGGCTGCTTCGGACAGAGCGGCAGTTCCGCTCTCCCGTAGTCCTTCCCGATGGCCCCGCACACCTGCTCCCGCTAGCTGTCGGCTCCGCAACATGGTGACAGTAAAGGAGGCGAGAAGGGTCCCTCCATGTGGGCCTCCGAGGAACTTTTATTGCATGGTGACAATCCGATTCCCAGCTGTCGCTGTGATGTACCGAGAACGGTGAGTAACGACACAATCCAAGTTCAGGAAGAAAGTAGTTATTTAATTAATTATAACTTCGTTTATATAACTTGGTTCCCAAAGATGACAGGAGGTTATTGGATCTTGGACCAGCCACCCCCTGTCCCATTGGCCAAAGCTCACAACACCTACTTCAAAATATTATTTCACTGTGTACCATAACAACTCTGAAAAACAGATCCCAGGTGCACAGATAAAGACCCAGTTTACAAAAAGCCCATAGCAGTGTTTTTCATAGCTTTCATGAGAACCACAGAGCTCTCACAGAATGCTGCAGAAAGCTGAAAAATTTCTCTACCAAAGCTTTTCAGCATCTACACCCAGCGGCAGAGAGAACCACGTCTTCCATGAGCTTGGGGGTTTATATGGGGAGGAGGGAGGCGGGGAAAGCACATGGACGAATGAACTCAGGGTACAAGGGCGGTACATGGGCAGAGTTGGGATACTGGGACCAATAGGGAGAACCGGACGGAGTGGCCAGGGCTAGGGGCAGGGGAAGGGGGGGAATACCGCACCACACCCATGCATACTTGAAAACACATGTTTTCAGCTGTAATAATTTCAGAAATGTAACATTATTTCGGAAAATGCATTGGTCTGTATCAATTTGAATTTTTCAGTGGGAAAAAGGAAGTTTTAAAGAAACTTTTACACTTAACTGTAACAAGGAAATAATAGATGAGAAAATATTGTGAATTAATATGGTTGGAAATACAGATATAATTTTACCCTTGTACATAACTGCAGGAACACAGATGTTGGAACTTCATGTACAGTTCTGGTCATCCCATATTTATAAAAAGATGTTGAAAAACTGAAGAAGATATTAAAAAAATGAGCCAGGAAAAATATTGCAGCGCTGGAAAAAAAAATTATGCTCAATGCAAGACCTAAAAATCTGATAAAAAAGAGGATAAGTAACTTGAATGTGCCACACGTTCCTTCATCACAAGATATTCTGTGACTAAAGTGAAGAAAAGTACAACTAAAGAAAATGTTTTAGAAAGCCAAAGCAATTTATTGGCCCAAAAATCTTCACTTCAAGACTAGATGTCTATATGGAAGACTGTGATTCAGAGAAACTCTGGGTAGAAAACGTGATATGGAACTAACTTAATTTAAAACAAACAAACAAACAAACAAGCACAAAAAAAAAACCCCAAACCAAACAAATCTGAGCAAAATCATGGCCTATTTATTTTATCCTGGGAAATCAATCCTGATGATCTAATAGCCTTTCTGAGCACATCTGTGTGACTTGCTGACTGTTTCTATGGATAACACTTTGTGGAGCAGATCCAAGTCTTCTTGCACATCCAATTTACCTTTTTTTGACAGAGCACTGAGAGGAGAGATAGTTGTGCAGCTATTGCCAAAGCTAACAAGAAGCTTACATGAGACAAAGTCCTGCTTCCAGGGAGATTTAAGCTGAAGTGATGTATATCTTCATGCAAACAGTGAAAGTCATAAACACTCTGGAGCCCATTCTGCCTTCCGTTCCTTGCTGCTCTTGCATGGTATAAAATGATAGTTGAATTCAGGGCTGCTGTTGCTCTCCATATGCACATCTGTGCCTTCTCATTTCTAATGCTTCATGGTATTGAGGAGATAGAAGTTCTGTAACGCTCCCCTTCTGTAACAAAACCATTATCCCTAAGACCTCGTTTAAATCTGTATCTCTCAATTGGTTCCTAAAGGTGTCAGTCAGTGTCTTTGAAATGTGCCCACCGTGGTTTGGTGTACCCAGACCTCCCAGCCCAACCTGAGTTACTGTCTTCACAGAGGCCAGAGCCTTCAAAAGGTTTTATTTCCTACCCCTATGCTACCTAACTTGGAGTCTTGAGCTCCATTTATACAAACTGACAACGCAGAAAAGGATTTGGGGATTATGTCTAAAATGATTTGGAATTTGACCCTCATAAGTCCTTATCTGTTAGAGGGCTGAGTTTTTCCTTCTCCTAAGAAAGCAGAAAAACCCCATTTCTTTTTGGAAGTCCAAATATCCTGGAAAGCTAATTGCAAAATAATACTGCCTGTACAGACACCTGTGCATAGTGCTCCATCCTGACTGTCGGCTGACATGAAAATGCAGATAACCAACACCATTAAAATCAATAGGAAAACTTGCTGTGAGAGAGTAAATTTTGCAGGACCCAATCCTCTGCAGAGTTTCTTTGTTCCCAGAGATATTTTGTGCTTCACTAAGTAAAAAAAGGTCATCATATTTCAAAGTGAAATTTTGCAGGCCATTGATCTAGAATGTGAGCTAGTTCCTTTGGGTATTTTGGAAAATCAGAAACAACATATTTATTTAATTTAGAAAAATTACTTCTGTCCAAGGCTGTTTCTCAAGAAACATTCATGACAGCCTAAAACTTGCAAACTCACTACATATACGTGCCAGGCATAGCATAAAGATAAATAGCTCAATACTTTGTGAAATTTTGCTGAACAAGAATTGCATATTAGATTGTAACAGATCTTAAAAGATCTTCCAATGTCCTGGAAAAATAATCATAGTTTTAAAAGGCTAGTAAATCTTCGCATGGTAGTTAGCAAATGTTTCAATAAACTGTAAAGTTTCCTTCTAACAACTTTCATACCTAATCACTGAATGATTAACCATGTTGCTTTTTCTAAAGTTTACATTAAAATAATAAGAAATAGACTTTCCAAAATAGTAAAACATTGTGGTTCTAATGCCAATAGGAAAAACCAAGGGCATAAAAATTAAAGATGACATCTCCATTCTAGATTTTGACCCTAGCTAAGTAATTTTCATGCTTCTGGACTCTCTTGGTCCCCTGAGCTAAATGGATGAAACCATTCTCCCAAAAGTACACCTGACCTAAATTCTTTCAGATTCCAAACTTAGAGAGCAGAAATCCAGGTCCGCTTGGTTATTGAATTTGTTTGTGTTGTCACATAAGGCATGGTACACTTTGCAGAAATAACTACTGAAATAACTAAGTGAATTATGAGCAATAGTCTGTTTGGTTGTGTTACTGCCTTGGATGTATTACTGCCTGGTTTAAAGGAGTTTAAAATTTCTCTCCTATGCTTCATTATTTTCTTCTTTATGTTATTTTAGTATATCACAAACTTGAAATTTAATATAGGTTGGGTTTTTTTGTCTAAAGAAAGTCAATCTTTTGTAATAAATGCCTCTGAATGTTGGGGGGTGTGGGGGGGGATGTGTGTGGTATTAG
Organism: Struthidea cinerea; assembly: GCA_013397865.1. Classification (NCBI taxonomy): domain Eukaryota; kingdom Metazoa; phylum Chordata; class Aves; order Passeriformes; family Corcoracidae; genus Struthidea; species Struthidea cinerea. The sequence continues at coordinate 201,712 of VZTI01004250.1, forward strand.
TTTGGGGTGTTTTTTGTCCTGAAAAACATAGAGATGGAACATGCAGAAAATACTCAGGTGGAAACAAAATTTTGCTGCCAGTCAGAAAGCTCACTTCTACATTCCTGGAAATGTAAGATTAAAGGTTCATTTTGCCCTGAACCAGGCATCCTGTACCAAACATCAAAGAGCAAACAAATAGCAATTCTTCACCAGAATACTGTCTAGGACCCCTGGCTCAGAGACTTTCTGTGCTGGGGTTGGTGTCTTTGTATGTAGTAGCACACATAAGATTTGCCCCCCAAACCTTTCTTGTCGTCTTGTGTGAAGGACATCCTCAGCTTAAACACACATGAAAAAGCTTCCTTTTGCTTGCTCTCAGCCTGACATCTGCTAGAGGTTCTTGTCCTGTGTGAAAGTGAGAGAGGGTTTTATTCACCTTCGCACCTCTGTCATTCAGCATTTCAATTCAAAACTCTGAGGTCTTCATGGTGTAGACCAGAACAGGATAATTTATGGACAGTTAAATAAAGCTAAAATTAAATCTTATATTTACAATTAAGTGCCAAACTTTCAATGAGATTCTTGTGAAACATTTCCATTTTGCAAAATCAGGGCAACCTTTTCTGACAAAAAATCCTGTCTTCTGGAAAATTTTCAAGCTTCTCTGAGTGTTATGCTACATTTTTGGCTCAAGAAGCTCAGTAAGGGCTCTTTATTTTTATTTTAATACAAGGTGTCAAAATTAATTATCAGAAATTTCAGTGACATAAAGGAAAATATCTGGGCCAGGGCATTCATTGTTATAAAGACTATTACCAGAATTTTCATGCTGCAGCCATAACCACATATTCATGTAGACTAACTAAATAAAATACAGATTTCAAGCAAGGGTAGAAGTTTTGGCTAATACACACAAGGAAATATCTTTTGTGAAGTTTGACTTTTATCAGTTCACGTTGTTCAGCCTTGACTACAGGTATTTTAGACACTTAACAGTCTGCTCATTTAAAGAAGTTGACTCAGAAATTAGGGAGGCCAGAGGCCTGCCATCCCTCTTGTGGAGCAGTCTCAAGAAAGAAATGACGAAAAGGCAATTTTGTGTTTGGTATCTGTATCCTGCCTAAGCCCCACTTCAGCTGGCTAGATCCTCCAGAAGACTCTTGTTTGCTCAGAAATATTTTTCCCTTCATAAATCCATGCTGACTTCTCCCAGTCACCAACTTGTCCTTAATATGTTTGGAAATGGTTTTGTTTTATCACGTTCCTAATGATTGGGTTGAGGCTGACTGGCTTATAGTTCCCTGGATCCTCCTTCACGTCATTCTTGAAGATAAGAGTGAAATTTGCTTTTCTCCAGTCCTAAGGAGTCTCCTGTGATACCCATGACTTTTTCAAGACCATCAGGAGTGGCCTCACAAGGACAACCACAGTTCCTCCTAATTCATGGTGGAGCTTGCCAGGTCCCATGGGCACGGGTACATTTGGTTTGTTTAAACATTCCCTAACCTGGTCCTTCTCCACCCAGGGAAGTTTACCTTGCTCCCACCTTTTCCACCAGGTTCAGGGACCTGGGATTCCTGAAGGTATATCTTATCAGTAAAGACAAGGAGGAGAGATTTGAGTACCTCGGTCTTTTTCCATGTCCTTTGTCACCAGGTCTCCTGCCCTATTCAGCAGTGGGCCCATATTTTCCCTGGTCTTCCTTTTGCTGCTGATAGGTAGTACCTGTGGAAGCTTTTCCTCATTACCCTTCAGGTAGACTCTGGCTTTCCCAACCTTGGTGCTGCGTGCTTAGGCAGTCTTAGGCAGTATCACCGTGCTCCTTCTAGGTCATCTCTGCTTCTACTTCTTTAATTGAAGTTTAAAACTTCAAACTTCTTTTAAGAAATATCAGAAAACATTCTAGAGAGGGAAGAATGAGCCTGACAAACTTATGGTAACTCACAGTGCTGAAGAGGCACATGGACCACATTTCCTGAGTGTTGATGGCTCCTGTCATGTACCATGTTGTCCAGATGAGGAGTGACAAAAATATAAAAAACCAAGGCCTGATTTAGCCCAGAAACATCATTCAAAGATATCTCTGTATGCAGGCTTGGAGACTGCAAAGGCTCAAAAGCTTCACTAAAACAATGGCCTGAGCTGAAAGAATACATGTGTGATATGTCAAACACAAGATCACAAAACCTTGGAATATTTCAGAGGGATATGGGCTGGGAAATATGGAATATACCTGAAAGGTTTGGCATGAAAAGTGACACCCATTATTGTGACTTTTGCTAATGAATATGGCAAGCATTGTTCATAACACATATTGTTAGGCATGTAAGCTATTGAGCAGGAAAATGGAACTTTTTGTTTTTCTTCTTGGAAGAAGGAAATTCTATATGGGAATACTGAACATTGGTTTGTTCTCCTTGAAGATGCTGGATAACGAAAGCATATAAAGAGGATAAATTGAGAAATTTTTTTTCACTGAATTATTAAAAAAAAATCCTTATTCCAGTGCGTTCCAGGTTAATTATTTTTCAGAAATATTCAGAGGGAGAGACAGTGTGCTTAACACACACTGAAATAGTTGATGATTTCTTGAAGCACAAACCTTGGAGGGTGTAGACACTGCTTAAATCTCTCTCAGGGTTTGGAGCCAGGGCTTGAGCCGAGTGTCTGAACCCCCCAACTAAGCAGCTGCACCAAGAGGTGCTTCTGCAGGAGTTGTCCTCTTTCTCTTTGGAGGGAAGCTTGGTCTGGAGCTTCTGAACAGGAGTTTTTCGGGAAAGATCTAGTTGTAATAAAGATTTTCTTGTTTCAGCAAACAGTCATTTTCCAATTTAAAACATGTGCTGTGGACTAAATTTCCTGCCTTGCTCCAAGGTGTCTTTAGAGTCTGGAGATGTTCAGGAAGGTGGAAAATGCTTCACACAAGGGACAGAGGGCTCATCATCTCACATGACTACACAGCAAACACAGGAGAGGTAACAACAGGAATGAGCCCATGCCAGGGCTTTTTTGTAGTCGTCCAGAGCTGACCCGAGTTTGTTGTTGAATGCAGCAGTTTGATTTGGGGAAGACAGTTAGTCTGTTTAGGTTGTTGTCCTGTCCTGAAGTCTTGGGAAACTAAAGACAGGAATATGGGAGCCTGGTGAAACTTCTCCATAAAAATGGTTATCTATCCAAAGGATTAAGTGAAAGTTGTCTTTTCTACAAAAGCCTAGGTCTGGACATGTGCATGCTGATGGAATAGCAAATTCCTGTTTTGCAATTATATCCAGAAAGAGAAATGTTATCCATTTGCTGCCTCTCCTCCCACTTGCCCAGTGTTGGATACGGGTGTTATTCAGTTCAGCCTGAGAGATGGACGGTTGGGCAAGTTTCATGGACAAAAAGACAGAGACAGGAGTATGAGGAGAAAGGGGGGAAAGAGGGGGAGGAGGAGGTGAGAGTCCTGGCACAAATATATATGCATTCAAACTGTTGCAAAACTAAACCTTGTAAGAATATAAACCTTGTGCAATGGAAATGCGGGTTCTGGTATGATTATTTGATTATTTCTGCAGCCCGTGAAGCTAGGAGGTTAAAACAGGGAGATGATAATGCTGAGAAGCAAATGCGGAGGCTGTCCAGGCACTGGTATGCCCACACCCAGCGGGTAGCTGGCCTGGGCTGAGCAAGAGCCCTGGCCAACTTTCTTTTTATTTTTCCCTCCTTGCAAGAAAAAGCACGAGGTTAAGCTGACCGGAGAAAGCAAAGCTACCACAGCTTTTTGTGGCCAGTAAAGCCAAGTACAGACTGTCATTGTCAGGCTGTGTAACACAGTCCACTTCTGTTGTTTACTTGCAGCAGAGGGTGAAAGGAACTGCTCTAAGTTATGTTCAGTGATGAGGAGCCAGGAGAAGGGCTGTCGTGGGAGGAGGCTCTGCTGTCTTCCTGAACTTTCACTTTTGATTTTCAGCTGAGCTGGAAACACGATTCTATTTTGTTATTTTCTTTTAGTGCCTGGACCCGTGGCGAGATCCTCAGCTGGGATAAATCAGCTCTGCTTCCCTGTGGCCGAGGGAGGTAGGAGGATGCACAGTGGTTCTGGATATGACTTACCTTGTTTAGAGACTGGAGCACTTCTTTTTCCTGGTAAAATTGAGACCACCATATTCATGTGCTCAATCATGAAGTACGTGAACATTTTTCAAAAGCACAACTTCCCAATGACCCAGAGTGCGTTCAAATAAAGAAGTGCTATTGGACCTCGGCAGTGTGAAAGGAGCAGTTGAAATCCCTGTCTTGCCCAGCTGTTAAACCTGTGTTTGATTTCTGAAAAACCTATAGAGAAAAAGGGTTAAAGGAGACCATACAAGAAGTAGAAGAAATAAATTGAATGCACATGTGCAATCATTATTCATACTAACGTTCCTTGTATTACTTCATAACACAGCTGTATACACAAAAAAACCAGTCCAGTTTGGTTTCCTCCTATTTGAATCTTATTAATTTCTGTTTAATGGAACACAAATGTTTGCGCTCTTCATTTTGACAAATGCAGCCTCATGCTGTATTTGTTAAGCATTAGCTAGCACAGTTGTGACCATCTAATACGAATGTCTCTGGGCCTTTCATGGCTCCTGACAGGACATCTTTTGAGCATGACAGTTGCCATGGGGACGGGTGCAATGCCTATTTGGAAGGAAAATTGGGAGCAATGCTCATTACGTCAAAAACTACATCGGGGAGGGAGGGAAGGAGAATGTTTGCTTCTTGTGCTGACACTTAGCTGCTTGTTTTACCCACCACCCACACACTTCCATCAAACAATATCTCTTTCAAACGCAGAAGTCAAAGTTTGCATCTCCTATCGTTCCAGCTGGAACAGGCAAGGGCTGTGTGAAATGAATATCATCATGCTCAGGGCCGGGGCATTGCCTGGCTGGCTCTGTCTGTCACTTCATAACACAGCAACACTGAGCCCTCTCAGTATTCCCCTCCTCCCGCCCTTGGCCAAACGCTTTGCAGAGCTCCCTGGGGCACGGCGGGGACACCAGGGTGGTGTGGGGAGGGGGCAGCTGGGGAAGTGTAACCAGTTTACTCAAAACCATCGGATTTATTGTGGGTTTACTCTGGTGAGAGAGGGATCAGTGTCCATGCCTGTATCATAAGTTCCACAGATAGGGAAGGTGGCAATAAGAAATACAAAGACCTTTGTATCCTCCCCATCCCCCCAAAACACTATGAGAAGTCAAGGGAAAAATTCCCCTTTTTGTACAAAAAGAGCCCAGAGCTTGCTCTTTCCATGTATTCCTTGAGTCTGCACATTTCTTCCATTAGAAATTAGCCATCGCTATATTTTTCACTGACTCGTTCTGTTGACTTAGACTTTAAAAAAAACCCTAAAGGCACACTGAGAAAACCCCCAAACCCCGCAAAAACTGGATAGCAGCCAAACCGTTAAAGGGAGAGACGAGGCAGACTCGCCACGAGGCCCGGGTTTGAACAGAGGGTGTTTGCAAAGTACTCAAATGTCTGACTTTGTGTATTGGGGTAATATAAAAAAATCTTCTTGGTGAAGTACAGGTGGTGGCTGCAACGTCTTGCTGATACCTGTGATGGCCACACTGAATTGTTAGGGTGGGATGGATGCTTAGTCCCTGAGATACCTGCATCCTGAAGGATTTGCCTTAATGTCCTGCTTTGCTTTCTGTGTTTTACAGGGACCGGATATTTATGGCAGCACCCAGGGGGTTGCATTTCCCCTGCCCTCAGGATCATACAGGCGATCCAGAACCTGTTTAGTCCATGTGGCAGACTTCTTGGAAGTACAACAACTTCCCTAGCATCTGGCTGAATACAAATTATCTCCTGTATGGAACAGGAGCAGGATGGTGAAGCTGGCCTCTACTTTGTGGGGCAGTGAGAATGTGTGTGTGTGTCTGTGTGTGTGTCTGTGTGTGCGTGTGTGAGGCTTTGGGGTCTTTTTGTGCTGTCAGAGCACTTCTCCATTCTCTTCACTTCTCCATTCTCTTTACTGTAAGACTGCAAACATGAAACGTGATGCAGAGAAAGAGGCAGCTTTGACACACTTGCAAGTTTCCTGGCCGTCATCAGTCTGTGGGAGTTCTCACTGGGGACTCTGCACCAGAGAGGCTCCTTGACCAGCGCCCTAACTGCATGCAGCAATTAATTTCTAAGGTTCTATTTACATAAAAAATAAGCCCAAAACAACCAAACCTCAACCCTCTCCTCCGAGAAATAAATGTCATTATGTGCAGCTGTAACAATTCTCCCTTCCTCCCCCTCCCTGTTCAGTTGTGCATTGACAGCTGCCTTTAAACTGGGACTTTCTCTACTCCTGCGCAGCCTGCTACCACTTGAACATCATCTTGCAACAGCAGCAGCAGTAGATGTTGTCTGGGGAGAGAGGTTTCCAGGTCTGAATGCCAGAGTTGCAGAGGGATCTCATGCATTTCCCATGGAGTGACAACCCCCAGGAGTCATAAAGCTGATTTTGCATGGGGATGACAGTTGGAGTCCCAGGTAGTGCCTGGACCTTGGTACTCTCCTCTCTCCCCTCCATATCTTTTTGTGGCATTCACTAAAGCCAGGAGGCCATGTCTGAAAGGAGCAGGAGATTGCCTCTCCCTCATCTTCCTCACTGTTTGGTGACCACTTTTGGAGGGCTTATTTAGCCCCATTAGAGGACTCTTTCTCTTCATTAGGGTGACATGTATGAAAGTCCAACTTCCCTTAGCTTTCTTGCACAGCCAGGTGCTAATCTCCAGATTAAGAAATGACAAATTTTTCTAGTAGATGATTTTGTCTAAATACTAATGTGTTTTACATGGGTTCGTTGTCTGCTTCATCAAAATCTGCAATCAATTCAATATTTATTCTTGTAAAATAATGATATAAATGCATTTTTTTCTCTCTAAACCAGTTTTCCTTTCAGTATATACAGCTAAAAAGAATTATAACACATGAAAAACTAGCATTGCAGCACGTTTCAGAGTTAACCTGTGGTATGTGTTTGCCTATGGCAAATGTGAGGCAATTGAATTAATTTAGCCATCCCTCCCTAGTCACATCTTCCATCACCATAATTTATCTGGCTATCTGATAATTTTGTTTTGTTCAAACTTTAGGCCCAATTCTTTCTCCAGATTTATGCATGCAGCGACATGCACATGTCTCTTAGGGTTTAGTGGGAACTATGAGTATGTCTCTGAAGGAAGAGCTCTAGATCAAAAGCCTGTATGTTTTCACAGAACTTGTATGAAAACTACTCTGCAGAAGAGCATTCTGTAATAGACCAGTGTGAATTTATTCTCAGTCTTGCTTTTTGTACTGTCTGAAGGTGTAATTTTCATAAAAATCTACACTTAGTTGTAAAAACCTAGATTTTCATCATATCTTATATAAGTTACCAGTTTATCACTTTTGCAAAGAAAATAATATTTTCAGAGCTTTCAGAATTTCCTTATTCAGTTTTGAAGGAATTTAATATTTAAGTTTTAATATTTTTTATTTTTGCACTATCTCCTGGCATTTATGCCAGCATCAAAATCAAAGCAGGAGACACTTTGAAATAAAAAAGAAGATAAAAATTTAAACTTGCTGAATGACACTTGCCTCTCTTGCCTCTCTGATTTTTTAAAGATAATTTAAATAAGAGAGTACTTCAGAGAAATTATTGCATGCTATCATTAATTACATGTTGTATAATTCTGTAAATAAGTAGAATAAAAATTAAAACCACATGACATTAACTAAAAGAAAATAAATTTTAAATAAAGAAATTCTGAAATGAACTTTTTCAAATCATTAGACTTTTCTAGTTCCCACTTCACAGAAAATTTCATCTGTATTTAATGATGTTCTTACTCTCTGACTGTCTCAATAGTTGTTAAAAATCTCGGAGCAGGAAAATATATTTGCCTAATAGTAGTTTTTTGAAATTGGTGTCCCAATTACCCGCTACTGAGGTAATTCAGTGTAAATCAGCTCCTCCTCTGTCCCATCGAGGAAATGGAAGTTCAAAATCAAATGAGAATAACAATGTTATCATATTTCTTATCATTCCCTTTTTCCTTTTGCACTACCCAGGTCCTTGCTTTTTTTAAACTGCTCTCTTCTCTCCCCCTCCTCCTTTCCACGTCCTTCATGAATCCAGAGCCCTCTCTCTTGCCCAAGGTGAGGTTCCCATGCATTTTCCTACAGTCATTCAGGGATTCAATTTGCTCCTCTTTGTATAACACCCAAATTCAGGCCCTAAATGCTGAAACCACTCAAAACAACAGAAAAAAATTCCTGCTTCATGTTTCCTTAGGGCTACATCCTGGGCTTTGCAACCCCAATACTCCAGCAAACCTCACACCGCATCTTCACAGGGTTTCACAGGGTTCATACTTCTTAACAAGGACCATCTGTGTTGCTTCACTCGACATACACACCCTTCCTAGGTTTTCTTCCATCCTTTCTATTGTGACTGAATGTTTCAGGATTTCTCCACAAATAAAGTGGCATGGAATTTCTATCTTCCTGACAAGGAAGGAAGAAAATAAATGAATTTTTATACTATTTCTCCTCCAAAAGGTGTTGCTATGTTTTAGGGAAAACAATGAGGACAAAAAGAATAGTTTATTCCTCAGCCCCACAGGGCTAATTCCCTTTGCATTTGTTCTAGTCAGGCACATACATAATTCTTGTACTTATCATTGATTTTGCATCCCTGCTCATGCTCCTCAATCCATGTGGCCCAAAAACCCCCACCAAAGATACAGATACTGGCAGCAACCTCAAGTTTTATTCCCTTCATGTTCTATAATAAGCAAGTACTTTGCATGGGAAAACATTTCTATATCAAGCTCTTATTTCTCCTTTCTTTGAAGAGGAATGTTCTATGGTTACTGAAGAAGCTTGAGCCATATGGTCCCACCTACATGTTCTTCCTTCCTGTTTTCACAGTATATTTTGCGCTATTTAGCCACTTTTTTTTGTTTTGCTGTTGATGTACCCACAGTGATCCAACAACAACTCATTTCTTGCCGTTCAGCTGTAGCATTGTGACACCAACCATTCTGTGCCTGTATGTGATTGAGTCTAATAGAGGGATGGTCATTTTTCCATAAATTGTTCCTTCCAGTTACATCCTCTGTCTGATCTCCCATTATTAGTAGCATTAACAGTGTTCTTGTAACAACAGCCAGAGGCTTTGGCCTCTAGCTACATGAAGCATTGAAATAATTTTTTTTCCTTTTCTTTTTTACAATCTATCAAGGTCACAGCAAGATCTGCTTTACTTTCTCATCTGGTTTCCCCTTTATTAAATGCAAATATGCTTTTATGTTGCTAAGTGGGAATGTTGTTAAGTGGAAAAGACAAGTCTGCAAAATTAAAGGAGTGCCAAATGCCCTGTGCAGAATTAATTTGCCTGTCCCTGCCCCCATCTGCCGGTGCCCACAATAGCTCCATGCTTTTTTCCATCATAGTCAGAGAAGGCAGAAACTAAGAAAAAAGGCACAAAGCAATGACAGGAAAATAGGAAAATGGAATTTTAAAAAATCACAAATGGGGAAAAATAATAGAAGTCATCATCAACAACTAGACAAAAAACTCAATGAGCTACAACTCTGTTATCCAACTGAGGGTCATGTCCTGAAATGTCTATGGAACATCCTGAAAATTTCCTGAGCTATTAGAAACTTAAACTATTTAGTCTTCAGGCCTTATTAAAGAAAAGATTAATCACAGCAGAATGTTTTATGTTATACCTGCTGTGCGAGGATCACTCCACCATTTATAAGGTCGAGTGTCATGGCACCTCTGAAGCAAACATTATTCCTATTGTGTGGAAGAATGCATTTAGATGTGCAGAACGTCAGGCTATTTTAAAATAATTTTTATACTGTAAATTATACCATAATTATAAGTGAAAATACATTTAATTAAAAAGATATAAAGGATTTTCTATAGTTTCCCATGTTAGACCTCGACTTCTCTAAATTTCTGTTCTTTTATTTTGTTTTTCATGTGTTATAGATATAAATTAAAAAACACATAAAAAGTGTCACAGAATCTGTGAATCTGTCACTTACTCCACAACATATAAATTCACCATATTCAGCTACAAATTAAGGAGGTTGACTGTGAAGTTATCTCGTTTCCTTATCTTAGGAAATCATCTACTGGGTTCTAGGTTTAGGGGAAAAAAACCGATCAACTAACCAACCAACCAACCAACCAGACAAAAAACCTGACCAACAACAAAACTTCATTCCTTTTACTTTTTAAAGGATAAAGTCTTTAATATTTATACATCATTAAGATGAGATACAAACAATGACCATCAGACTTCTGCAAGACTATTTCCAAAGTGAAACATATTGTACTGGCATGACTATGATTAAGAAATTAATTAAAACTTGGTCAGAAAAGTAATAGAGGATTCCACGACCCTGTTTGGTAATATTTTTTTTTTAATATAAGCAAAAACTTGGTTAAACTGGGCCACTTAAAAGATGGGTTCAGTCCTGAAAATACTTGTAGGAAAAATCCACCTTTTCACATCTGAGCAGCCTCCACCAAGTCTAGAGGAAATATTCCCATGCGTAAAATTTACTCAGATTTGTAGCACCAGGACTTAAATTAGGAAACAGTGCCGCAGGCCTGCTTGGGGGAACAAAATAGAACAGCTGCACCTAATATGTGTCATTATTATTGCTGGTTTAATCTGTCCCCCGTGTAAATAAAATTACACTAAAATGGCATTTGCCTAAACTGAACTTAAGAAACAATTAACAAATGTAGTTCCAAAGCATAACAGAGGCTGGAGGATCCTCTGCCACTGATGACACATGTGGTTGTCTCCACGAGGAGATGTTCAGTGCCAGGAGCAGGGGGTGTTCAGTGCCAGGAGCAGGGGGTGTCCACCTGATGTCTCCTCCTGCATCCCTGACTATGCAGTGGGGCAGGTTCTTGCACAAGGATGGGCTTTTTTGGTGTTGGACTCTTTCTCCCTGTGTGTTCTCTCAAAGCCCAGGAGTCTGGCACCGAGCACACGTGGCTTCTTTTAGATGTCTTTCTCCCTAAGCACATAGGATTTAAGGATATTTCCAGGCGATCTGTGTGGATCAGTGGTCACTCAGATCATGGTCCACATGGAGCTGGAGGGAATGAGGGAAAATTGCAGAGTGTACAGACTGAGTGCAGGAAAAGACAGGCTGTAAAAAGAACACTGAGAGCTATTGCCCAGGAGGCTGCTGAATGAATGAAGCCTACTCAGGGGCTGCTTTGACTTGCACTCAGTCCAGCAGGGGGTTTTATATGAGCACTTACCACAGCAGCTTCAGCAACCCACCCCAATCCAGAGAGAACCCTGAAGATGCAGGGAACCAAAGGTACTCACGGGCTGAGGATGTGGGCTCTCAAACATCCTGAAAAGGGGAAGCTCTTAGCTGAAGAATAAATTGGATGTGTGAGCCTGTCAGCATATTCTGTATAGCATCACTTCACTGTGACTCTCACACCATTTGGAAGGTTGCAAAGAAGTACCATTGCATGTGGAGGAAGTCTTCCTCCGTGCAACTGGACTACGAGGAATGCATTCAGGTCTTGTTGGGTATAGTCTGTGAGACTTCACTGGTGCTTGGGTTTTGGGAAAAAGAGAGAAAATGGGTCCATGCCAAGTGGGAGATGCAGAGGTAGGAATTCAGAACTCAGAAAGGATCTTCAACAGCAGAATCTCCATCGGAAAGGAGGAAACATGAAATAAGTATCAAAAGACGCTATAATCTTTTATTTCCCTGTACAACCAATCAGGTCTTCATTAAATTGTTAATAACAATTTCTCAGGAACCACATGTAATTAAGGACACTTTTCAAAAGCAGAGATGAAAGTACAGCATGTTGCTTGTATTGAGAAATCATCTCAGCAAGACAGAAAGGAGCAAATACAAATTAATTCTGGAATAGTTAGAAGTACTGTGGTGGCAGGTGTGAGCCCCTCTTCTCCACCCCAGCCCTGTCCAGTGCAGTGTTGTGCACTCAGGGCTGCACAATCCTCTCTGTCCAGAGCTCTGCCTGACCATGTGGAGCATCAGGTTCTTCTGGGGCAGCATCAGTTGTAAGAGATAGGTGTCATTTCCAGCCTTGCTTTTCTTGGACTGCACAGGGGTGAGTTGGGGAATGGGAAATGTTCTGAGGGATTATAAGAAGGAAGTCATCCCGGGCATTTCTGACTAAACTGAACGGCGTGCTGCCCACAACTGCAGGGGTGTTGACAATCCAGATAGCCCCATGTCATCCCATGTTCTCCAAAACACTTGTGAAAAGATTCAAGGGGGTCTTGAAGAACACAAGAAGATGGCACTGTGTTGTGGTGAGTCATGGCCAGAGCCATGGTCAGCTGGACTGAGCAGACCAAAAGGTCCAGTGGTTTGATGCCTCCACAGCGCAAGGTCTTGAAGGTACAGTAAGCACCCAAAAGGCTGTGTAAAGCACGCTGACCATTGGCTGCTGCCCCCCCCCCTTATGGTTCATATTGGATTATTTCTCCAGAAAGTTCTATGTTACTCGGTAGTTGATTGGCCCCCTGTTACTCCTCTCTCCCCACTCCTTCTTCCATTGGCTCTAATCCCTTCTCCACGCCCATTATGTAGGGGCATAAAACCCCATGCCAGCCTCATTTTCTCAGCTTTCTTTGTGGCTTTCTCCATGAGTTTTTCTCTGTTCTCCAATAAACCTTCCCCTGCTCTCATGAAGAAGCCCCCCCACCTCATTCCTGCCTCCTTCGCGCACCCTGCCATCAGCGCGCAAGGCGAACCCGAGCCGGAGATTCGCCTGCCCTCCAGCGCTGCAATCGTCTTCCATCCCCCTACCTGGGGCAGGTGGGAGATTGCCCGGTGCTAGGGACAGTGTGCTGGCCGGAGAGGGCACCACGGCAGCACTGGCCATCTGGACAGCTCTGGATTTTACCCAGAACCTTGGCTTGGACAGTTTTGGTGCTGTAAGGATATCTGCATGGTGGTATACCATGGTGGAATGTCTACATTCGTGATGTAAAAACATCCACATGAGAGAGCTGGTGATAGGCATGTCCAGTGCAGTGTCTGGGATGGTCAGCAAAGATGAGATTCATCTTTCCTGGCATCTCTGCTGCTGGGGCTGTTTGCAAGCACAGCAGCTTTGCTCTACAGGTGGTGTCAGAGATGTAGAGATCTTGGGCAAAGGGCCGCTCCCACTTTCCAGCTGCTTTGCTGGATGCCTCTCGGCTGAACTGGACCAAGCAGGGCCCTGTTGTCTTGGGGTCTTGGACAACTGCTCAGAGTTCTCACCTATTAAGCCAGCTCTGTCTATAACTATTTTCTTCTTCTGTGCACACCAGGACTATGAAAGACCAGCTCCTAAGACCTTGTTTTGTACCAGTAGACCTTGTGATCAGATTCAGCCAGCCTTCTACAGACTGCCAGTTTGTACTATGCAGTTCAGTTATTTCATCAGCCACTTTGGTGGGAATGAGGGTCATTTCAACCCCCATTGATTGGGGCTGCCAGGACATGGCTACCTTTCTGGACAAGGGGGGGCTGCAGCAATGATGGCCACTTTTTGTAGGAAGTTTTCATGTAACTGTAATGTAAGCACGGGTTGATTATTCTTTCCAACTTGTTTAATTTATGCATGATATTCACTGCTGTCATCTTTATAGCACAGAGCTTTAAGGCTGTGACTGTGAATAGTGTTACACATTGTACATTTGTTTTGTTTTCCAGAACGACTGGAATGAGTTGGTGTGTATTTTTATGCAGTTCTCATAGAGGCAGATAAGTCTGTGTTGCTCTTCTATGTCTACTCTAGCCAGTGTACTCCACCAGCATTTCAATTGCTGCTAGTCAATAACACTTATTACAGTAGAAGGAAAACCTTGATGATCTTCCTGAGTACTGTGCCAGGTGAATGGCAAACACAAGAAGTGTCTTGACTAGATAGAGGATCTTCACACCTTTTGACAGATGCTCTATATACACAGAACATATAGTGGTGTTTTTCCAGCCATGAGAGTCTCACCCTCGGCATAAGCATCAAAGGGAACATAACTGGAATATTTAGCTAGATGAAGAGTGTGAATTCATCACAGATTCCTCCTCAGCATCTGCCTAGATTTAAAATAAGCAGATCCAGAGAGATTACTGCGTCAGAAGCAGGGAGAATCCTGCCAAAGGTGAATTGCCTCTTTCCTGAATGCTGCCAAGAAGTGGGTAAGGCAACTCTACATGACTCCTATGATGCTTCTGCTTGGCATTTCAGCTAGTCTTAGACTGGGATGACCTTGAAAGGCTGATAACTCCCTCACTGGTGACATTAGAAGGCATTGGCAGAATGGTACTGACTTTGCTATAGCTGTTCCTGCTTTTTGTACGATTGATGGAGGTGAGCACTCTTAGCACTCAAATCTGGTGCCTGCAGGGCATCTGTTTTTCACTCATGTAAAATCTATATATAACTGTCAGCTGTTATTAACTCTTAGTTATGGTATATGTACGAGTAAAACAAGCTATATTGTAAATAGCATATTTGTGATGCACAGCACTTTTTCAGTACTTTTCAGGAGAAAGTCAGGGCCTGGCTGAAGTTTTAAAGTCAGAGCATGAACAGACCAAACTGAGCTGGGACTGGCAGAAAGGGAAGAATGTTAAAAGGACCAAGCAAATTTTCCTGCTCTAGAGAAGCAGAGTGTCTCACAAAACAGCACTGGGAAAAGCCTCAAGGCCATACCATACTCACCTGGCTTGCAAGGAAAGTCCCTGAGTAGCGCTGCCTGTCCTTTATTTATATGGGTCTTGACATATTAGTAATGCTACGTAGAGGTGACAGTCCACAATTCTGCATGGGGAAGACAGATGTGCAGAAGTTTTTATAGCTGTTTAACAAGTGCAGTGTGGAGAAGGAGATGTATTGCTCAGGAAGAGCGCTTCGACACAACTGAGACCAGGGCACAGCCTTCCTACATCCAGGTTTCATCCTCTTGAAAACCTGTAGCTTCCTTTTCACCCCATCATTATCCCTAGGGGTCCTTGCCTGCAGTTAAAGAGCTGAACCTTCTGTTTCTTTGTCAGAAATAGGTTCTTTTGCTCTGTCCTAATTTCAGCCAAGGATGTGAGGGGGCAGAGCCTGGAGCTGTGTGATTGCATCTAGGTTTTTTTTCTATACTACCCAGATCCTTTCTGGGGCAGAAGTACGGGATTCTCAGCCCTCCTTCCCATGGAGATGCTCAGGAGAATGTTGGGTACCCCAAGGTGTCTGCAGTCAGATGGTGGAAGTCTCATGTGGCAGCAGCACACCCCACCCTTCCCTTCCCTTCCCTTC
>VZTI01004251.1:0-17551 GCA_013397865.1 Struthidea cinerea
CGAAAAACCCAGGGCAGTGGCAGCTCTGTCTCCCGAACAGGGCCGGGAGAGGCTCCCTCAGAGGGGGAAGGGGCTGTGTGATCCCGGGGTTTCCCTTGAGGCACCTGGGCAGATGGTGAAGGGTCCTTTGTTTGGTGAGGTCGGGTGTTAATGAGGTCCCAGTGCAATGGCCACTTAGGAGCAGAGCTTCACCCACGGTAGGAGAAGACAGCAGGAGACAGAACCCCTCAGTGGTGGCGAATTTTCCCCACAATGACTGCAGCCTGTGTCCCCTCCAATGTCGAGAGTGAGAGTGAGCTAGAGGCTGTGCCCAGCCCCTTCCCCCCAGCCCAAAATTTTGCAATAACTCTGCCCTTCCCAAGGAAAATCCCTCAGGTAAGAGAGTAGCAGCCAGCTGCACTCATTCCCATCCTCTGTGGGTGGCTACATGTGTCTCCCTTAAGTGCTGGTCGTTATTGCTTTCAGCAACAAATGGGAGAAAATTCCCTAAGAGAAAGAAAACAAAAAGAAAAATCCTAACCCCCAACATACACATAACCTTAAGGAGCTTTGACAAGTAATTTTTAAGATAAGAAAATGAAAAATATTGTTAAAGCCCATGGGAATTCTGTCATTGGCTTCAACAGAGCCAGGATTTTCAACTGGAGTTCTGCTATTCTTCAACTAACTGCTCAGAAAACATTTGGTAACATAGAGATCATTAATTATTCAGTTTCCAATAACATGTTCTTTCCATGGAAGCATTTACAAGGAAACCAGCACGCTAAAGTTTCAAATTAATCTAAAATATGACACTAAATCAGCAGAATATAATATCTTAACATACATATATCACCTGCNCTAAGAGAAAGAAAACAAAAAGAAAAATCCTAACCCCCAACATACACATAACCTTAAGGAGCTTTGACAAGTAATTTTTAAGATAAGAAAATGAAAAATATTGTTAAAGCCCATGGGAATTCTGTCATTGGCTTCAACAGAGCCAGGATTTTCAACTGGAGTTCTGCTATTCTTCAACTAACTGCTCAGAAAACATTTGGTAACATAGAGATCATTAATTATTCAGTTTCCAATAACATGTTCTTTCCATGGAAGCATTTACAAGGAAACCAGCACGCTAAAGTTTCAAATTAATCTAAAATATGACACTAAATCAGCAGAATATAATATCTTAACATACATATATCACCTGCTCTTCTGTGGAAGTTCTTAATTATAGTTCTGTAAGTGACTTGGATAATGAAATTCCCAAAGCAACAGAATAGCTTCTAAGCTGGTGATAATGGACACAGACAAGAAATCTGATGTTATTAAAAAGTAGGGAAGTCATTATGCAATATAATTATGAAGAGGCAAAGACTGTTTTTGAGAACTAATTGTGAATTAAAGGCTGGTTTTTTCTCTGGGAAAAGGTACCTAAGGCTTGCTGAAGGGCAGTGAAGTCTCCACATCATTTCTGAAAATGGAAGTTTGGCTCCAAATAACTTGGTGACACGATCTCTGAGTCATTGTGGTGCCTTTGAAAAATTTACCCCAATCTAGATATGAATCTGAGTTTCACTTTGGCACACAGCAATCCCCAGCCACTTCATGTGTCCGTAATTATTACTCTCACACTATTAATCCATCTGGTGGAAGCATTTCCCCATTAAATATAAAACATTCTCTTTCACTGACCTTGGTGTGGCTGGCTGAAGTGATAAACACCATGTTTAGCTGACAGAGCTCTATGCCAAAACCAATTATTTGAGATAAAAACCACTGGTTTAGAAGTCTATGTCCAAAATGCATTCACTTACCCCCTGAAAAAATGATATTAAGGGCAGTTTCTTGGCTACTGGTTCTGAAGAAGTAAAAATATTTTTTACTGAAGCTCTACATGCCTAATATAAAGCAAAATCAGTGCCAAGATTACCATAATTAGATTTGTTACACCTAGTTTTGTTTGATGGGTTTTTGGTTTTGTTTCTGGTGTTTTTTTTTTTTATTTTTTTTATTTTCTGACACATTTTCTTACCCCATCTAGAGGAAGCCTTTGAAAGGTTTTTTTTTTGTTTGAAATATGCACCACAGACATTCAATCCCAAAGCAAAACTGGATAAAACGACAGAAGAACTTAAGAGTGAATCTTTGACCGCAGCAAACATTTCCTTAAATACATATTGTCGATATTTCTTGTCCAAACTCCCCCACTGGAAAGACCAGAGGTGAGATCCTCTGTATGTCTCACCCTCACTTTAGAGCTGTTGAAAGATAATTGACTAGCAAAACATGCTCTAGCGTGTGGACACATCTACCCACACTTGGTTACTCCTCTGGCTGGAGAAGTAGAACAATGACCTTTCACATTGCTTCCCCCTTAAAGCCCTGGATTTTGGGAAGTTCTACCAAGATGACCTTGCTAGAAAAGGAATGACTGATCTTGCAATCTGGAGTGAGAGGAAAACTGATACTGACTACCAGAAAGGGTCAGCCCATCCCCAGGAAAAGTCACGCCAGTGTTTAGAAGGCTTAGGAGACAAGAAAACTTTCTAATCCAAAATGTGTCATATGGTTGAGAGTGCAAAATTTTCCAGTGTATAAGTTGAGGTACACTACATAGAATTAAGGTATTAGATCGGTGATGTGTGGGAGAACAGTTTCCACTCAAGTACAAAATAATTTAGAGTTGAAAGTCAACCTACGATTGAAAGTCTCCCTCTAACTCCCAGGCTACCTGGGGTAACTGTATCTCTGAAGATCAGAGAGCTTTACATTTGGGAGCAAGTTGCTCAGAGCATAAGCTTTTGTGTAAGCCACAGGTTCCCTGGTGGTGTCATACACTAGGTGATGCCTGTGGCTCTTTCATTGCCCTCTCCCTTGTTATCTGCTGAGCTTTGGGAAATGGAATAATTACATCTGCTCTTACCGACACTGGAAAAGAGAATGCCTTCTTCTGCCAGTTCCTTTTGTTTTGCCTTTTGCCTTGCTGGTCAGGTTGTTTCCCCGTCTCCCTAGTCGTGGCATACAAGCAGACACAAGCCAGATGGCTACAACCATCAATCTGAGTTAAGATTTATGTTAGGAACAGAGAGGGGAAAGGCGCTAAATACTGCTGCTAATCCCCAAAGCCATTGAACCACCTCCTCCTTGTTGCTCATGCTTTCATTTGCATCATCCTTCATGTTAGCATGTGGAGAGCCAGCACTGTACAAACACTGTGTGTGGACTGAGAAGCCCTTACATGAGAGCCAAGCACGCTGCAGGCGGCGGCTGCTTCATCTGCATTCAGGTCCTGCATCCTGGGCTGCTGGCACTCCCCAACACCACTGCATGCTGCTGGCTCCTCTCTGCCTACCTCTAACCTTTCCTCAGCTCCCTAAGTGCATCCTTCAGGATTTTTATCTTTTCCCAGCATTTTCTGCAGTTTCCTGATTTCCAGATGTTTCCCTATTTCCAGTCAACCTACATGTCTCAGTCTGCTCCTCCTTGCAAGCGTGGCTCCATGTACTGACCAAAACCAGGGGAGAACAGGGAGGGCACTGTGGGAATGGACCAAAAAATCCCCTCTGCAGCTTGTATGAACATGCTCTGGCAAACAGAGAAATGAGATGGGCAGAGCTGTACAGGAGGCTGAAATGACAAGTTGGTGATCATATTGTTGATGTCTTAAAATAAAAACTCAAACCAAAAGAAACCCCCCAACATTTCAGCACTGAGAGCTGCAGTCCTCCTCTTGAGCTTATTTGCAGTGCAAAAATAGGGGTCTGGCTTGAAAAGTTCCTACTGCCAAGCACTTCCCTAGCATGTATTCCATGATCTGCCTGTACAGTTTCCACTGCAGTAACAGAGGAGGAGCAGTGCAGCAGTCTCACACCTTTGAGGAAAACTGATCCTATTTTGGGTCAATCCTGAAAAACTTTTTGTGCCCAGTCTCGGAGCAGCCAGCAGTGTGGGCGAGGGTACCCACTTGAGGCAAACCATCTAAACCATGATATCAGGTTTCCACCAGCTGAAAAGACCAAGCAGGTTCTCACTCTCCATATTTCTCTCTCCCACACCTGTCTTTCCAAAATTTTATCCCAAAGCGTCAACCACCCGACTGCATGATCACCTTCACAGGCTTAGGGAGATTTATAATCGTATCTCATATCTTATTACAATCCCTAGTAAATGAAAAATCACTTCTTTTGGTGGCTTACAACCACTGCTGATACACAAAAGGAGCTTTATGACAGTGTACAGGATTTATGTCCACCTCAGCATGAGAGTCAAAGTTGCTGTAGCGCAGTGAGCCACACAGGAAGGTTTCTCGAAGCCCAAACATACATATGAGGCTTGCAACAACCCAGGATCTCCCAAGCTCTTTTGGTTGTTTTGATTCCTCCAACTCAGTTCTCCACTAGAGAAAGGTCACAGAAAATAGCACAAAAAAAGGCAATATTTTCTTTGAGGAGAAGCAGGTTTGGAAATCTCTGGCAGATGAAATCAACTAAAACAGGCTTGACTCTTTTCTCCTCTCCTAGTAAAAAGTTATACTTTCTGTAAAACTTTCCCTCATCCTCCGTGCTCCTAAGATGAAGGAAAAAAACAAGAAAAAGGCAAAACAAAAAGATCCTTAACAAAAAAAGTGCATTCTTCTGCTTTGGAAGTAAAAATAGGACTTCTTTTTGTTCTGAACATTTCTATCCTTTGATCATGCAATCCTGCATACAGAGCAGCAGGCACTATATAAACCTCCACCTGATACTGAGCAAGTTTCATTAAATTTTTTTTGTCTGATTATAAAGAAACTTTCACTGAGACACTCTGTACATCCTGGCCATATTGCAGCAGTAGCACCGGTTTCCTTCCTGTGTTGTTTAGTTAGACCAGTCCCACAACACTGGAGCCTCACAGACGGTAGAATGTGTTTGTAGCTTTTGAAGCCACATCACATAGAAATCCTTAGTACCAATCTCCTAAGGAGTTAGGCACCGGGGCTTTTTTCTCATCACATCGATGACCTCTTTTATGAACCATATCACTTGATCTGCTGTAAAATATATACCATGCAAACCATATGAACCTCAGCTGCATACAAAGACTACACAATAACTGCTGCTCCCACAGTGAGAGAATTGGACAACCTTATTCCAGTGAAGGAAATGGTACTCACACCAGGATCAGATTTGGATTTCTGTTTTCCAGACGCTTCTACCTTACATAAAAGGAACAAGGCACTCCTTGGGGAAACAGGTTTCAGGTTTTAAAAAATAACCTATTCCTTATTTCCTCTCTGCCCTAAAATACTGAAAATAACAAAGTTTTGTTCACACAAGTGCTAAACTGGATGTTAATCTAGTAGTCACACACAAAATGGCATGTTTTGCATATGGTCATACATTTGCAAATACAAGCTTCTAACAATATCTCATCAGTAACCTATGGCAGAGGCAATCAAATGAGACAAACCCGAATTTAACTGCATCCTTGGAAATAAGAAGTAGTGGGGCACATGAAGTCATTTGGAGTCTGTGGCCAGAGAGGACAGGATATTTTTGATGATGACATAAAATGCATTTGGAATGCTTTAATGAGATGCCACAACACCCAACAGAGTAGGAAGAAAAGATCCCTGATCAAAGATGTATTCACATAACATATTAAACAGAAAAAGCTGCTTGTTCATTTTCGGGTGCCAGGGATCCATGTGTGAAGGCTGGAGTACAGAAGAGAACAGCAACACACTTTCCTATGCCAGTCACTCCTTGAGCCTAAGGTTACACGTAGGCCATGAAGATTCATAGCTGTCATTGCACCAGTCCTCTGTTGCTTGAGCTAATCCTTTTTAAAACTGTATTTAAGACCTACAAACTCTGCAGCACCTCATACCAAGTAGTCTTAGATCCTAGCTCTATGCTGGGTGAAAAACCTTTTGCTTGTTTTCATCCTGATTCATTTCCTGGGACACTTTGCACTCCTTGTGTTACAAGAGATGGTAAATATCAGCTCTGTATTCACCTTTCTAATTACCAAGCTCATCATCTTCCTGTGCTCCCCCATACTGTTATCATGCATAGCAACCTGATCCTTGCATCTGAATGACCCCTGTGCCTTCAAGGGCATTCTCATCCACCTGCCACTTCGCTGTTTCAATGCAGCTCCTATCCAGGTGTCTCCCAGGAACTGGAAAGCTCAGGGATTTGGAGTGAGTGGACAAATACATACAAATAGCCATTTTCCCAGACTTCTGGATTGATTGCAGGCTCTGTTGTCAGTCTCACAAAAGGTAACAAGAAAAATCTCTACAAGATGCCAAGAAGCAAAGAAGATGAGGCTCCATTTAGCAAAGCAAAAGCAAAAGCTCCTGACAACAGCACTTGTATAGGTTATGGTCCCATTGCTGATCCATGCCCTGCTCCAAGCTGTGACACTGCTGCCATCAGGATTGAGGAGGCAAATGGTTTTCCAGACCATAGTGTAGACAGTACCACAAGCCTCTATCAAACCTTGTTTTTAGGTGACCAATAATTGCAACACACAAAGTCTAGAGCAATTCAGCAGTTGGCCAGAAAAAAATTCCAGGAAGTTTTACTATGATTCCAAAGGAAGCGGGAAGCTACCCATTAACTTCTCTTCAGGTACTGGAAACCCACTGTCATGTTAGAAGGTGCTGGGAACCCTTTCTTGATCTGCGTATCTCCTAAGATGCTGAAAACAGTATCTGAAGCATCAACTCTGTCCCCCAAGCACCACTCCCGAGCCACTGCTTGATCACCCTTCTGCACTACACTGAGACATTGGCAAAACGGGCAAAACAGACAACCCCAACGAGTGGTAGGACTGGCACAATCTTTACCGTGGCAAATAAAGACAGAAAGTCATAGAAGAATTTTGGTTTACAGTTTTATGAACACATCTAGCTTTAAGTGACCTGGAGATTTTCTGAGGTAAGTTGTTTTCAGACACATTTCAAAATGGACAGGGATTTTAAACATTGTGGCTGTTTTAAACTTTTGGATTGAGAACAATTTTTACAGCAACCTATTTACACTGGAGGGTACTTTACCAGGATCCGTACGTGCTGTGGGAGAGAGCTAGAGCAAAGCCAACAGCCTATTTTAGTGCATAGGCTCCTCCAGCTCCCCCAGATGGGCAGTGCTTCCTTGGAAGCCTCCACTGCTGAGGACCAAGGAAACAGTGGGGCTGTGCTTCTCCCCAGCTGTTTTGAATAAATTCTTCAACAAGGGGCCTTGCAGGAGCCATCTGAGTATGACATCTTCCAATATAAAGACAGTTCAGGATGCAGAGAGCATTTTGTACCCTCATGAAAACATCAGTGTGCCATAGCTTCTCCAAACCCACTGCTGCCTTCCACCTTCCTCCCACCAAAAAATCCTCACTCATCCCTGCCTCAACAAAAGACTCACACAAGACTGGAAATCTGAGGGGAATGTTCAATGCTGGCATGGAATCCAGAGCATGCTGGATGGCTATGACAGCATAAATACTGAGTGGTACCCTGGTATGCTCTCAGTGGCTTGACACACAGCTCTAGAAAGGAAAGGGAGGCATGGTCATGCCACAGTCACCCTCTGAAAAGCCAAGCAGGATCTCCAAGGGACAAGACAAAAGTTTCAAGAGGCAGAGAAACCAGAGTCCCCTAAGCAACCCAATACAACAGCTCTATTGGAACTATGGGGTTGAGGAAGCAAGACAGCAAACAGCACCTTGCAAGCTTTGTGAGGGAAAGCAGTGAAGAGAGTAATACAGTGGTCTGACTGCTTCCAGTTTCACCCTGTGAGATCACAGGCACTCATCAGCTGTGAAGACAACAACTTGGAAAACCTGCATGGAGGCAGCAAAAGCAGCTGCAACCAAAACCTTCAGGATGGCCCTTATTGATCAGGAGAAGAAAGCCAAAGAGATATCAAACTCCCCCCAATCTTACTCCCTAAGGGACATTTCTGTGGGGCCCCAAGCCCCGGTGGCCTTTGTACTCCAGCCTTAACCACTCAGAAAAACAGAGCCTTGTGACTTATGAGGCAAATCACTGCCCAGGTGAAACCTCCCATAAAGGATATTGGGCACTTCCAGTAAACTGCTTGGCACCTCTCCACAGAGTAAAATAAAGCCCATGAAAAATACTTTGTGGAATACATTCAGGTGATGAATTACAGAAACCAATTGGCTCATGAACACTGCAAATGCAAATAGAGAGGCTAAATTTATCAGATGAATTACCCATTTGATACTGGATTACTTGCTAAGGGCTAACTTATGACTCCTTTGCTCATGCCGAGGACCGTTCCAGCCCCAGTGCAGTCTGCCATAGTAAGCAGAGAGAGCGATGCCTCTCAATACCAGTACAGAAATTATAGTCCCTGCTTAGGGAGCTCACTCACGTATTAGCGCAGGGATTGGCCTTTTTAATACAAAGCCCTTCATTCAGCCATTTAGACAGTTTCCAATTTGATTCCAAGCTTGGAATATCTCTTAACAATGAATTTCCTCTGCAATTGTAATATATTTGGACATTTTATGCACAAGCGGGATGCTGTGCATCCTCCTGAAAGTAATAGGAGAATTATTATAAGGCAGTAGCTGTTATCCATATGGTTTGAGTAGGGGAAATAGTGTTTTCATCAACCAGGATGAAAGCAGAAAATGCATTAAATATCATAACCTGTAATAGAAGGAAGGGAAAGTTTTCTCAAGATGAAGCGATATCTCTCTCTTTTTCCTAACACCAACTGATAATGGCTAAACAAAAAAAGAAAAAGCTCTTAGGCTCAGCACCCTTTCATTAGCTCTAAAAGGACACAAGTCTAAAAGCATGCACCTTCCATCTATCAACTGGCCTAATGAAAGTGCAAGTGTCCTTTCTCCAAAAATTTTTGCAATGTTTTAGTGAAGTAATTTTGTTACTCTGTTTAAAGTAGCAAGAAGTAATATAACCTTGGATGCTGCAGCTTCACAGGACATCCCATTGATAGCATTATTTTTGTCTAAAAAACATTTTCGGAAAAAAAAGTTTCTCCTCTCCAATCCACTGATAACAGGTGGTAGATTTAGAAATACTTTAAGCATTACAACTGAAGATAAACCGTTTATAACATATGACAGCCACCATGAAAAATAAGCATTTGCCAAAGGTCCTTACAAGATTATCTGTCTGACATATTAAGTAGCTTTGTGTACACAGAATATAGGAGGAAAAGAAAAAGGGTATCATTGCCTCCAGCTGGCAACTATTTACAAATACGCTTAATTTTCCTCCTATGTATAGAATCCTAGAAGTATGTATCACTTCAAAGTAAATGTTGGCAAATCTAGCTTTTCAAGGGGGATTCAATTTTCTGGTAAGTCTTATAAATATGTATACTTAGCAATAAAAGTAATGCCTAATGTCTGGACTCCATATAGAGTTCTATTAGAAGAACCAATGCATTAAAAAAAAAAAAAAAAAGGTCTAAGTAGCAGCTCCTTTCCCAGAAAACTCACTCCTACTAATAACAGCAATGAATCCAGCAATATAAGAACTACACATATGAGCCAGAACTGCAGGCAAAGATATTTTATTTGCTTGAAAGACATTCTCTTAGTTTACGTAGAAAAAATGTTCTAACACAGGTGAAGGGAGAATAGCTGGGCTATCTCATTGCACAAGGAGATAGGACTCAATTCATAAAAAGAAAAAAACCCATCACTGTGGCCTGTTTAATATATTAAAACAGTGATCCATCTTAAGCCAATAAAGTTGTTCTTTCTACTGCTCTTTTCCTACTAGAATATACAAAATCTTCTCAGCCCCAGAGGATCAACAGAAAATTCTGCCTGGACTAGGACCCTTTACTTAACCAAACCAGAACTTTTCTGGACAACACTGGCATGAGAACCTATGTCTGAGTTAAAGATAAGTGGTGCTCTGCTCCCCCTTGGAACATGCTGGCTCTGGCTTGGTTTTTGTGAAGTGTTATTACTGAGATTGAATCAGAAATGCTGAGACAGTTACAATTGCTCTGTTACTGCACAATTTTGCTACATTCCTAAGACATGACATTACTTCAAAGTCTGTCTCTTTCCCCTATATATTTAAAGTTTGAAAATGACAAGGCTCTTGGCAGTTGTCTTAATATCAATATTATCATTTGACTAATTTCTTTGGCATTCCACTTGCAAAATAGGCTTAATGATATGTTCAACTAATGGAACAATTTCCCTATATCTATATTCCACTTACTCTAATGCACTGAGGTGTAATTCTAGCTTCATTTCATTATCACTTGACTAGCTCAAGCACTTGCACGTCTTTTTGGATTTATTAATGCAGTGGGTTTAAAGCAATAACTATTTATGTATATAACTCCATGAATATATTCTTCTTTCTAAGCACTTTTGTCCACATCTATTAAAGTAGATATATTTCACAGTGTTTCTGAATGCAAGATGCACTTTTAAAATGCCTCGATGTTTTTTCTCTAAGCTTAAAGCAATACCTCAGTGTTATTCTCTCCTGTGTTTAGATAGTGTCCTATCAATTTAAATTTAGGGCAAGTCTATCGTTAAAGACTTTAATTTCACTAAATTAATAGATTTCCTTTAAACCAAAACAAAACCACCAGTTTCATTCATTTCTTCCACAGTAGAAATATCAGGAATTTACAGCCAAAGGTAGAGGCAGTTGCTAACTCCTTGACACAGAACCATGTTAGCTAAGTCTTCTGTGCAGGAAAACAGTCCTGCAGAGAGATGGGATACCTCTACAGTAGGAGAGTCTGCTGATAACTTGTCCAAGTCTGCTATGTTAAATATAGATGGCAATTCACAAGATACCTGATAAAAGGAACAAACAGCAGACATGATGGTCATCTGGTGATCTCCATCCAGACCTTTAGCTGATGTTCTCACCAGAAGGCAGTTTAGCATGAGGCTGATTTCAGCTGACATCTGTTGAAGTGGTGGTACCTTGTGGAAAAGTGTCAATTCAAGTTGGCAAAGAAAGCCTGGGACTGTACATTAATAGTTAGGGCACTCCAGAAGAGAGACCCAGATACTGACCATTTCTCCAGTGACACTACAGGAGAGTCATCTGGGAAGCATGTATTTGTCCTGCCTCTCCCTGTCTCCTCACAAGCTGAAGATCTAAAGACACTAAAAAAAACCTGCTAAAATAAAAACCTCCTGAATCCCTGGCTACTGGATCCACCCACAGCAAGTCCTTCACTGAGTCAGGAATAAAGCTTTAGATGCCAAACTGGTTCCTTTTAAGGGTCCAGACAGTAAATGCCTAGTAACATTAAGACATATCAAAATCCGAATCATTAGTTAGGAGAAAATTGCAACGAGGAGTCTATGATGATGGGTCCTAAAGTATTTTAATAATCTATACCTAATCCCATAATAATCTACCTAAATAATTGATACTGAGAACTAAACTTTCTCTGGACAGTTGTAAACTTTGGATGAACCTTTTGTATAGCCACATATGCAAAATACTGGATTTAGAGGGTTCCTATCATGACTACCTCTCTATGGTCACATATCAGAATCCAAATTTTAGTTTGAGCAAAAAAAATCATAAACCTTTACATACATGAGAATAAACATACTATTAAAACTATGGTATGGCATATCATCTACATAATGTGGTGTAATGCAATTATATGTTTTTCTATAACATGAGACCCAGCCACACAGGTTCTTTGTAGACAGGAGTTCAACAATGTCAGGTTTTAAAAGAAAAACAAACAAAATTAATCTTCCTCTTTGCTCTCTTTCTGCCTTTGGGCTTGTCATGATACAGCTCTGAAGCATCTTCTTGTCTCTCAAACTTTCAAACCCAAGTGGGTCTTACATTTGTAGAAACAATACCAGGCTTTACACAATTACAAAGGCAATAGTGATGAAAGTGAGCATCAATACCCTTGATTTGTTGACAAATTGATGCTATGTTCTTCTCTCACTTAATCTGAAGGGCAGAAACAGAGCCAGCAACAGTAGGCAGGGTACTGCCACTTTATCCTTTGGGCTGGGTACGCTGACAAAAAAATAAAACCATACAATGAATGGATTAGACGTGAATGCAGCTTTTTGAAATGCATGTTCAGTGTGCTCCAGACAAAAATATTATTAAGTGGTTAGACATCATTCGATGCTACCTGAATAATTCAATAGGTCTTTTAAGTTTCAGCTGCCAATCACTGCAAACTGGTGATTACAAAGTCATCTACAAAAAAGCTTTGTTCTAGTGAGATGAGACAAAAATATCACAATTTCCATGCTACCAGACAAAGCAAAAGGAAAAAACCACTGTGGCTACGGTGAAAACACAGTCCTGTGAAATCAATGGGACTCTGAACACACCAAAGCTCTGCTTCCTATTACTCCAGGGCCATTTCCACTAGACAGACAGCATGGGGAGTATTGGGAGATAAAACAAAATACTAAAATATGGATCTTTTCACACGTAGTCGGACTGATGTCAGCACAAAACAAAATAAAATGGGAGGCGTTTTAGGGTTGATAAAATTATGGAGAGCAGATTTCTATTGATGTATGATCAAAATAAATCACAGGCTTATAGGAGGAGGGGGATTAGCAAATTTATTATCCACCAGGTTTCCTTAAATCTAGAAAGCAACCTCCTGTGTGAAATCCAAGATGAATGGCTAACATTTCCCAAGTGCTCCAGCGAGAGCCATCTTTCTCCCATTCATTCTTGAACAGGGACAGCTCAAGTTTAAAGTCCTCATTTAGACACAGTTGGGCTCTAATCCCTGCGATATCTTTTCAGACCCAAAGAAACCCTACCAGCATTGTTAATGAAAGACCAAAGCATGTACAAAGTGTACGGAAAACGAATATACACTAGGAGCTACATTAGTGCAAATCATTTTCTTCTCAAGAGTCAAGAGAGCCAGTGACATGCACCAAGTTTTGGAAAAGATACAGATACAGCATGGAATGAAGAGATAAGCCGTACTGAGCATACGAAAGCAGTATTACAAGTAGTTTTAATGGTTCACACATTTTAAATGTCTGCATTTGTCCAGGATCAGAGCCTCTATGTGCAGCTGATCTTTAAAGAAAGTTCACATTTCAATATTTGGCTTTGGAAATAAGAAAATATGCCAACTGTTGCATTTTTGCTGCATCCTTTTTTAAAGTCAAATGGTACTTGATTACTATACCTACCTAGAGGGAAAAACTCTCCCATTTTCTTCTTGAAAATTTTGTAGTCAACCTCCAAAAAGACACAGAAGATGATGCGATCCACCTGTAAGAAACAAAATGATTCACAGTGAAAGCATCAAAATCATCCACACTGGCAACAATAGTCAATAAAGGCAAAGAAACTTTTAAGCCAACACACTTTCATGCTCCAGGCAAACAAGAAAACAGGGCTACATTTCTTGACTTTATTGTACATCTGTGTTGTAATTTATAAAGTAACCTTTGCAATCACAGCTCACAACTGTATTCTTTGTTAACTGCCTCCTGCTTATGCAAACTGCTCTTGAACACAGTATAAATGACTTTGGCATTCCAGATGAGAACTGGGATGCAATGTTTGATGAAAAAGTCACATGGGGAGTTCTAATAAGCATATAGAAGAGTAAATGGGTAAGCAAAGAGCTCTTTTTCCAACCCTTGTCTGACAAACCTATTTGCAAACCCATTTAGTATTTTAAAATGGCTTTAAAAGGTTTCATGTGGTTTTAATTTACATGAAACCACTTATTCTCACTATAATACAAACAGAATGCAGCAGAAACACAAAAGCTGATTAGATGACAGGTAGCACACAGGGTAAATAAAACATTTAATATGCCATCTACTTAGTGAGGCTGAGCATATCAATGAAACCACAGCCCATAATGTATGCACCACCCACCAATGAGTTCAAATAAATTCTTTGGGAGATCACCATATGTGAAAAGCTTTTCTGAAACAGACAAAAAATAGTAATAAAAAAAGCGAAACAAAGCAAAGCCCAGAAATCTAAAGCCTTTAAGGCTGAAAAACACCCACACTGGACTTCAGCCTTGCAATTCCTTTATGTTATTTGTTTGCATTGCCCAGCACAAAATGCCTCTAGCCAAAACCCAGCTTGGAGGGGGTCTGTGGAAAGCAAAAAGACCCTCTCATAGCTGAGCTGAGGGACCTGCAACCCAGTAATCATCTTTTTCTCTGAAGTGCATAAGAGCTTAACCACAAAGGGATGAAGCCCAAGCAATAGGAAATTTGGCATCTTATGCTGTCCTGGTGTCTCCATGGGCAGTAAGACAATCTGTCATAGCAGAACTTCTCAAGAGTGCCTTTGCATGTGCTAGAAAAATCATAAGCCTCCCCCTACAGGGAAACAGTGAGAGGAATGCTCTCAAGATGCGAATTCTTTCCCTTATCTTCAGTAGAAAATGCTGTCTTTTTGCTGCAGCTGGTCTTAGAAGTGAAGTCCAAGCCTTGGCTTCAAAGACACTGTTATGCTGAACAGCTCAGGACATCATTTTTGAGCTCACTTTGGAACAGCCCAGTAGAATAAAGAAGAGGATAAGAGCAGGCAAGCACTGGTTATGCTGGAAAATACCAGCAGCTACTAACAAGGACATCTTGGAACCAAAGGTGATGACAAAACCTTAATGATCAGCCTAGGTAGGTAATATCACAACTAGCAATAGTACAAGGGGTAATGGCCTCAAGTTGCACCAGGGGAGGTTCATGCTCAATATCTGGAAAAATTTCTTCATTGAAAGAGTGGTTAAGCACTAGAACAGGTTCCCCAGGGATGTGATGGGATGAGTAGATGTGGCACTTTGCAATGTGGTTTAGTGGGTAAGGTGGAACCCATTCAAAGGTTGAACTTGAAGACCTTGGAGATCTTCTCCAACGTTACTGATTGCAGTAATGATGCATGGGCAAGGACCTTGCTCATCAGATGGAAAATGCGAAGCCGTTTATTGCGAAGTTAGAATTCTTTAAATACCAGCACCCAACAGGATATCACATCATATAAACTGGAAAGATGTTCACCACAGTGTCCCCCAGTCATCTGGGGCATTGCACAGATTTTACCTAGTATGGTAATAGGCAAACAATGCCCTATAAGGCCACAAACTACAATTAACACTTCTCATAGGCCCAGTCTGTCCATAAACACACAATCCTCTCTCAGTCCATCTCCGGTGACCTGGATGCACTCCCAGGGTCACCTCCGGGCCCAGGAAAGAGGCCCTCTCTCTGATCCTCAGGGCCTATCTCTCTGCCACCACCTAATGCACTCCAACACTGATTCTATGACACTATGAGACTGAAGGTACAAGCTACGTCAGTGTTAATGAAGAAGGAGGCTTGTGAGCAGGACAGAAGGCAGCACGGCAGAGCACGGAAGCCTACTGGCAGATTTGTCAGCAAGAAAACTGCCTGCTGCTGTCTGCTCATATGATGCTTACAGAGCCAAGGAGTTCTGTCCATCCCTCATAAACAAACCAGGCTGGACCTTAAAAACATGCTGGACCACGGCATCAGCTACTCTTCAAAAGGCATATAATAAAAAACTCAAATACTAGTTATGTGCTCAAGCCAAAAAGCCATACTCATCTCCATACTCACCTCCATACTCACAAATTAATAATGTAAAGCCTCATTGCTAAGAAGTGTTACATTTTACCTAACATGATCGTTAAGGTCCCTACCAATCCAAACTATTCTATGATTCTACCTAAGTTGGGTGTTTTCAGGAGGGAGGCTTTAATCAGCGACTGCTTAAATTACATTTCTTGTGAAAATTGGATTAAGATATTGCTGGGGTGTTGCTATATTGTCATCTTCCATCTCTGCCTTGCAGACTTTCAAGCATTAAAAGTGATAGGCCCAATGAACCAGAACAGACAAAAGAGCAAGGATGGAAATGTATAAAGCAGAGGAGGAAGAATACTCCCACACAGAGAAGTTTCTGAGTCTC
The DNA here is from genome assembly GCA_013397865.1 of Struthidea cinerea. Taxonomy (NCBI): domain Eukaryota; kingdom Metazoa; phylum Chordata; class Aves; order Passeriformes; family Corcoracidae; genus Struthidea; species Struthidea cinerea. The sequence continues at coordinate 15,926 of VZTI01004251.1, forward strand.
TACATAGACTCATAATCTCTGCTGAATCCTACAGACATTTGGCTCATTCTGTATAGTCCAACTTCTCAAGGTGTTCCCTTTACTTTTATTTTTCAGTGCAGCTGACAGTGATAAAACTTCTCCATGAGAATTTCTACTACTTCTAATATAATTCCTTAATTTAAAAATAGGGAATCTCTCTAGAAATGGCAGAGTATTTCAAAATTTATAGCCTCCTGACTGTACACATCCTATATATAAACCTGCTCCATTTCTTCTTGGTGTGAGAAAAACTGCTCTATTTCTAAGTATGCATAAGATATTGTGATGACAGCTGAAATCCTGTGTTTATCTGATTGAATGGCATGTGTTGGCAGACAGTAAATCTGAAATTAAACCCTATTCTATCATTCTGCGAGTCCCTATTTTATCTAACATCCCCAGCTAAAATAACTTGAGATTAGGTAGGGAAAGTAACCTTTGTCCTCACTATGCCCATTTCAGCTACAATAAGGAAAGGTTTAATTCAAGTGACTATCAACCTACTTTGCCTGCTGGCCCATAAAAGCTCAGCAGGATTTTTGGGATGTGCAGTTAGGAAAGCTGCTTCTTATTCAACAAGGAAATCTCTCCTCTCATGTGGCCTGAAAATGCCAGCTTCGTTAGTGTCACACCACCCCCTTAGAGAGGGTGAGGAATAGCCCCCATGGACTCCCCCGATAATGCCCAGATAACCCCCAGCACCTTCTGCAGATGCCCAGCTCCTGCACTGCTGACCAAGCACCACTCAACTGCAGCAGATGTGTAAAGGAGCTCCAGGTTGAAGGTATTAAAGCTCGTCCCTGATTGACAGCTCTTTTTTGAAGGCTGGTATTAAAATCAACCATGCCCTGTCAGAACCTGATTAAATTCTGCTCACTTTGCAGCTATGAATAGGTGGATCAAAGAACCCCAAAATCAAGAGCACTGCAGCACAGGAAGAAGGGAGTTAAAATGCATGAGCTGTTCACTTAGTAGGCACCTTCACAGCTCAAGGCTGTGAGTACATTTGATTGTTTTTTTTTTTTTTACCTTGGGCCCTGCTCTCCTTGCCAGGCTTTATTTAATTTTGATGGGGATAGCTTCCAGGTGGTTTTGTTAGCAGCACCTGATAAGAATTAGTAAACTTCTGCAAGGCTTACAAGACTCAGGCTATTTTTTTAGAACCACAGAATGGTTTGGGTTGGAAGGGATCTTAAAGACTATTCAGTTCCAATCCCCCCATCATGGACAAGAACACATTCCACTAGATCTGATTCCTCCAAGCCCCATGTAGACTGGTCTTGAACATATTTTTTGCAGTAGAATGGACCCTAACACCAGAGTTTTAGAAGGATAAAGCCATATCTTATGAACTGAAAACCCCTCCTTTGGGTATAAAAGCACAGTTGGTCTAATAGCAGTAGCACTGACCTTAGTGCAAAGAAAGTGGCAAAAATATTTCCTCCTGGTTTTTGATCTTTGGGGTTTTGTTAGTTGGTGACTTTGAGAGCACTTTACATGTTGTGAATTTTCAATTTATTGGCGCATTGCTGCATCTTGGGTGAGTTCACTCACAGACCACTGATGGCCTATAAGAGCTCCACGGAAGGCTGGGTGGGTGGGTGG
>VZTI01004251.1:17669-31113 GCA_013397865.1 Struthidea cinerea
GGGTGGGTGCTCAGGGACATGCACTGGAATGACGGAATGCTGCTGAGGGTCGCTTAAACTCCTACTGAAGGACCCTGCCCTCTACTGCAGCGTGTGGGACAACACTGCATGTTTAAATGCACACCTCTGCATGCAGCTGCTGCTATAGTAGGAATTTGTAATCTACAGCTGTATCTATACAAAAAAGACAGGGAGTGACTTCTTACACCCACTTATAGAGACAGGACAAGTGGGAATGGTTTTAAACTAAAAAAGAGATTAAGATCAGACATTAGGAAGAAATTCCTTACTGTGGAATATGGAGGGTGGTGAGGCCCTGGCACAGGTTGCCCAGAGAAGCTCGGGATGTCCCATCCGTGGAAGGGTTTAAAGCCAGGTTGGATGCGGCTCTGAGCAACCTGGTCTAGTGCAAAGTGTCTGTTGCCATGGCAGGGGGGTTGGAATGATATGAACTTTAAGGCACCTTCCAACCCAAGCCTGTCTGTGATTATATATTTTATCATCAAAAATACCCATGTTTTTACCTCAGCTCTTTTGCTGTGGCCTCGGGCAGGTTGTGTGATTCCCCTGGCTTCATTTCCCTTTCTGTCTAGGAGACAGGAATACCTAGCTGTGCACTTATGCATTGCTTCAAAGAGTTATTGCCAAGCACAGTCCACACGACATGTCAAATGCTGTCATAGGTATAGCTGTATGTATACCCAAGTGTCAAGCTGGATATATCAAAGACAGATCTGAAGTAGAACACTGATCAAAAGGCATTCTAGACTATTTCATGTAGTGTTTCCATGTCATTGTCAGCCTGCGTCCTAACAAAATAATAGCTTGCAATGAAAACAAACCCAACTGTGTTTCAGCACTCCCAAGTATTTCATGCATGTCTCCAGTACCAGGACATTTACCTAGCAGGAAGTGACTGCGTTTTATATGTGCCAAAAAGTTTCATCATCACTTAAATCTTACCAGAAAATACACAATAGAATAACAATGAGAACTTGCAAAAATTTTTTCCCAATCCCAAATCAAATCAATGATAATAAACAACAAAGAGAAGGAAGCAGCTTTTTGCTCTTTGTAGGTGTAGCAAATCCCTTTAATGAAACACTCCTGCCTGATCCCATCAGGACCTACTATCATAAGGCAACAGTGAACAACAGAAGCTTGCCGAAACATTTTTAGTTTATCAAAATTCCATGGATTTAGTTTAAAACTCAGTGAAGCAAACCAGAGATTTTTTACTGACTTCATCATGTTTGGATCGGCACCTATACTCTGTAGCATGAGACAGAACATTTCTCTCCTCAGGAATTCAAGTTCTTCTGATAGAGACATTTCATTACCCTAAATGTTACATACTTTCTCAAAGATATCCTTAACAGTTACAGTTCAGAGCTACCAGAACCCATTAATATGCCTCGACTACATTGCCTGTAAGAAAGGACCCCTGAACCTTCAAAGTTGTATGGGGCTTTGAGCAACCTGGTTTAGTAAAAGATGTCCTTGCCCATGGCAGGGGGTTTGGAATGAGATGGTCTGTAAGGCCCCTCCCAATCCAAACCTTTCTATGATTCAGCAATACTGAACATTTTCCTTTGTTTGGACCATGACCGCATGGGCAGCCCTGTTAGCTTTCATTGTCTGGCAAAACTTCCCTTGTAGAGACCAGTGAGAACAAAGCAACCTAAGTCAGGTTTCCATGGCATGCTCTCACAGAATCAAAATCTCAGCTGTGAGAAGCACAGAGTAAGGAGCAAAAAATTTTAAATGCACTCTAAGACCAGATTAGGAGTGCTCTATCTGGTCCCTGCACATGATGTAAAATCTCTTCTATTTCTGTGACAAGGGCTCAGTTTTCTGTTCTGAAGTCCATATCTCTCTCTTGCTTATCTTCAGGGACCGTATTTGCCATCTCCTTCTTTTCTGTTTTTCTGACAGAGCTCCTCTCTACCTGTAACTGAGCTGATGCACTGAACTGAGTACACACAGAAGTACAGAGACCAACATCTCTGTCTGCCCCGCTAAAGAACTGATAGATGATGCTCTCTCTTGATGCTGACAGTCTCCCCTTCAGCCTACCCTCTGCCTGATCTGATCCTCTGGTAATCCTATTGCAACCAACAGACAGAAATACCAACGGATGGAAATACTGTAGAATAACACAGACATCTGCCATACACCTCCCAGCAGCTGTGATCCACTTTGCCAGAGATGCTACCTTTCCTGAGCACCATGAACATCTGGCTGGCTGTCCAGACAGCAGCCTGTCTGACCGAACAGAGCAGAGAGGACTGCATCTCCCTTTGGAAACCAGCGGGGTTGAGGCCAGAAGTTTTCACACACTTTCTGAAGTTGAATGCTTCAGGCCCTATAAAAACTACTCATTTCATAGCACTGTAAATTAAAATTCAGCCTCCTGGTATTATTACTAATTTCACAGAAACCATTAGAGCATAAAGCCTAGCTGACTGTCTGCTCCTTTTGGCATGACATCATGGTCTATGATTGCAGAATTACTCTCAAAAAGAACTTTAGTCACGTATTTATGGCAAATAGAAATCTTTGGTGCTGCCTCCATCCTCGGAACAAGATTTAAGCAGGGCAGAGGTGTCAGACTGGTGATACGGTGAATTTGACAATCAACGAACTGTGTGATGATGTTCACAAAGCTATTCACCTAGCCTTAAGAGCTTTTCTCTTGGCACAGCTTCAAATCCACTTCAGACCTGAGCCAAAACACCCTGTGTTTATTTGACCTTCCAATCATCCAATGAGCCCAGCTTCAGGCAAACAGGACATCTCTGGATTACGCTTCAATCCAGGGAGAAATGTACTCTCTCAGGACACTGCTCTCTGGTTTTCATGGACTTGAATTTTGAGACTCTTTGGAATCCAAAGCAAAAGCCTAAATAAAAATCCACATTCCTGCAAATCTCTTGCAAGTAAGGGTATTAATGGAGCGTTATGATATCACATCAAGAGCAAATACCTGTGGAGGATTAGCTGTGAAGAAGCAACTCTTACTTAAACTATCACATTACTTAGTTAGCCATGGAAGAAAAGAATAATACAAACCATATAAATTATAAAATTATTTATGCTCATCACAGAGTGAAATGGTTTCTATGGTGGTCCTACTGTAGTTAAAAAACAGAAACAGAAAGTTATTAGTGCTTTAATATCCAGCTTCATGATGGAACACATACTTAGCTTGGAGTGAAAGATAATTAGTAAGTCCAATGACAATTTAACAATCCCACAAAACAAAACAAAAACAACACCCGCCACCCCCAGATATTTATTACCAGTTTAAAATATTAATACAAGCAATATCCTAGTACATAAGGCTTTGCAGCAATCTCTGCCTCTAAACCAAAATGAAGTAGCAACACAGTTAACAGTGAAACTCAATAAAAATTCAAAATATGGCCAGAATGTCTCTCTGTGTCCTTTCTGCCTGTTCCTACAGGTCTGCTCATATTCAACAGCTGAGGGCTTTTGATACTCCCAGTATTACACAGGTACCAGACACACCAGTGCAGTTAGCACTATGGCCCAAGCCTTTCGCCACATAACTGAAACATATTAAAACCCATACAACTTCCCAGTGGAGAAGTTTTACCCATAGTTCTCAAGCACAGGTCAGCATTCCAGTTTTGTGATATTTCTCATAGATCCCTGCCGCCAAGTAAAGATTTGATGCGCCCAACGTCATAGAGAAACAATAACAGCAGAAGTAGACTAGGACCCTGGTTTTTTTTCTCCTGTTCTCTTTTGACCAAAGATGCTACACATTAAAAAAAAAAAAATCCCATCAATGGTCACATGCAAAGTTCACAAGCTTCACTGTACACCACTGCCTTTCCTCTGGCGGAAATATCTTTTCAATGCATCCATATATTGTGTAAATCAATACTGATAACTCTTTTCCCCTCATATATTGATTGTTTTTTAAAAGTTACTTATTCTTTGTGTGAGAATTCACTCTGTGAATACCTTCAATACTTTGTAAATAACAGTGTATTATTCAAGGGCAGGTCAAGCTTTCCATTTTGTCCTTCTTTGTGCTGAGCTGTTACTTTTTTGTGTGTGAACAGAGCATCTCCCTGACAAGCAGAATGGTTATCCTAAGGAACCAACCTGGATCTCAAACAGGAAAATATAACAGCATTTTCAGAGGAATTCACAATTTTGTTGTTGGCCATTTGTGTATGTTCCAGTTACTTATATACTACACAATTATATGACAAATAAGATGTGACAGTCCTGTAGTGCTAATATAAACACAGGCTATAAAATAACCAGTCCTTTATAGTCCACATGTGGTTTTGTTCTCAACTACAGAAAGTTTTTCATTTTCCCAAAGGTGAAAAAAACCTGTAAAACCAGTCTAGGATTTAAGGGAATGTCTCAGTATATTTCTTTTGATGGTCACTAAAACTTGTCAGGCTAGGGCCAGGAGAGTAGTTTAACAATGCATTTGTTTTTACCAAGATATACATCAATCTTCACAATTCACTTTTATGCCACACAAACACAGTGACATAAAGCCCATTAATCTTTTCCAACTTAATACCTACTGTCCTTTGAAGATACATGTTTGGAATATCTGAAGGCGACCTCCATTTTTCACAGTTCCCAGTCATAGGGCAGCTGACACAGCCAAGATAATCCTGTATTCAGCGAAACCGGGGGAATGAATGGATTCTGATGAATGTAATTTGCTATCTCAGTGACAAATGGCAAATGGGAAGACAGGGTGTGCATGCAAATATAACTGTGTTAAATAAGGGCTTGTGAAGGATAGTACTCTGAAAATATCTGATAGGCAGTTTTACAACAACCATGCTTTTTGGAGGAGATAAATCATGAGCTTACTTGGAGTTATCATTATATCCTCATTGTGGAGCTCCGCTGAATGAGATGGAATTGTGGCATACAATCAAGCAGGGCGTTGCGATCCCATAAGCCAAGTTTTTGCATCACATTTTACCTTACAACATCAGTTTTTCACTATCTTTTTAGTACAACTTGGACTTAAATACCCCAAAGTTCCCTGTGATTACGAGCATCCTAAACCTGTCTGTGCATTGAACCTGCGGTAGACTAATCCCCAAGAGTATCATTCTCCATCTCTTTGCTGGATTAAGGTGTCACTTTGGAAAATTCTCATGTTTTTGATGTTTTTCACCAGTTTTGTTGTAGTACCTCATAATATCTATCGATAAAATTCCCACTCCTTCCCAGGGCCAGCAGGAGAATCAGCACTACTTGCTCAGACTCCACCACTCAAAAACCAAAATACGCTTGAACACAGAAATGTGATCACCTCCTTGCCATTATCCTAGTGGCTGCTGGAAGATTCTGAATACAAAACAGCCACAGGACTTAAAACCACACAGAGAGACCAAGTAATGGTACCTCCTACCCTTCAGACAGGTATGAGAGTCAAAAAATCATTGGTTTGGGTCAGAAGGGACCATAAAGATCATCTAGTTCAAATCCCCCTGCCATGGACAGGGATGTCCACCACTACATAAGGTTGTTGAGGGCCCCATCCAGCCTTTCCTTGAATACTTTCAGGAATGGGACATTCACAATTTCTCTGGGCAAACTGTTCCAGCACCTAAATTATGAGTAATTTAAATTTGGATGCTAGAGGCAGTGCCAGGCAGAGGCAGAACCACACGACGCTGGGAACCAGCAGGAAGAGCAATGGGGATCCATTGTCCTGGAAAGCAAACTCCCTACTGCTGCTGCTGAGGCTCCTGAAGGGTGCACAATAGTTGAACTGCAGAGAAAGGGCAGGAGAAATAATTCCTGGAAGATGATGATGGCTTAAACAACTTTTTAAGTGCACTGTTACAGACATGGCAAAATGGCAGTCGTGCTAAACTCGGCAACAATTTTCTCACTGAGGATGAGCAAAGGTTTCACCTCACCTTGCGGGCTGGGATACTTCCCAGCTGTTTTAATGTTATTTTCTAAATTATTAACAAAGGAAAAAAGTCTGGCTGCATCTTACAAAGTTGGTTTAAAATTCAACTTTTTAAAGTATTTTCATCAAAAGAGGACAGACGACTCCCACATACAAAATTATATAAGCATCTAAAACCCAGAAAGTTTCACCTCAGAAAGCTTTTCAAAATACATGATTTGATGAAGTCCCTCAAACCTAATGTAAATGAGAGCAGTCCAGAAGAAAACTCCCACTGAGTATCTCCCTTGTTTGCTATCGCTTTTATCTTTCTTGCCTTCATCCTCCATTAATGTTCACATTTGTCACTCTTTATCCAAAGGCTGATGATTTCACAGGGGTTTAGGGTCAGTGCAAGCAAATGTTTCCCACCCTGCTGGGAAGATGACAGCAGCACTTGGACACCAATTTTGTCTGACTACATCTAGGTTTCCAAAAATTCAACAGATGTCATAAAAGCTGCACTTTTAGGGGATGAAAAGTGCTCACCTAACCTGTATTAGCAGCAATGTACTGCAAATTCTCCTCCCAGCACCTCAATATAGCCTCTGTTTGACGTAGAGATAACACTAGTATAGAAAGTTATTAATTCTTACCCAATGAGGTGATTAAAACTCCTGTTGTGGAAGCAAAGTGAAGGGGTAACACACCTGCTTTCCCAAGAATAATGGCCACATGGCATAACTTGAAACAGCTCTGAAACCATTGCTCTTACTAAAACCTGTACTGAATCTCATTTATGTAAGTATTACCTTATCTCTCTCCTTCAAGAAAATGTTTTATGATTAAGTTATTTGTCATTTAGAGAGCAAATTAAACTAATTAATGCAAGCTATTAAAGACCATTTTCCAAGGACAAAGGCTGATTTTCTCAAATACTGTATGTGTCTCATTCTAATGCTGGAGATAATCCTTTTGCCACCAGAAGAAGACAGAACCAGACAAAAGAGGATGCTGTTAAATTTACAGTACTGCTAGAAAAAGCACTTCCATCCCCAGGATGCTCACTCCAGTGTCTCTTCCTAAAATGAGATCAACTCGGGATCATTTGCTTACTGCATGTCTAGAGGTACACCCTATTTGGGTACACCCATGAACAAAATAATGCCGTTTTGGTTAAATAATGACTGTAGAATGATGAGCTATTTTCATAAGATTTTGCAATGCTTGATTCCTAGCATCCTGAAAGAATCCATGCCAGGAGTCTGCATGACCTAAATGCAACCTCTGCATGTTTCTTGCTGATCAGAAGGGAGCTCAGGAGGAACAATGAGCAGCAAGTCAGGCAAACTGGATGTAAAACACTTATTCCCAAAAACTCTAGAACTTGAGCTGGTGACTGAGTCAGCTCGTGGAATGGCTGCACTTCAGACCCTGCTTTTGGGATGTCTGTAGCTGTGAGAGGCTAGGACCAATAAGGAAGATCTGTGCTTGAGAGCAGATATGATTATAGATTTGACGTTGTGAGCTGCGATAGCAATCCAGCCAAAATGTCCTCATGTGAAAGGTCATTAAGCCAGCCTGATACGATTGACAGATGCCTTCCACACAGGATATTGCAACTCTAATATAGGTTGTTTAGAGAAAAAAGAACCATTAGGGTAAAAATGTCAACACTATGCCAACGCATAAGGATCGGAAAGAGAAAAACGAGATTCATCACATTAAAAGGGATCACTTTTAAATTAATTTTAATAGATGGTAATAGGCTGACAGTCCTCTGAAAACAGCCAGCAGATGTTCCAGCACTTTACCAAGTCCCTATGCCTAACATTGGGTATACCAATTCCACAAAATCTATCTTCTGGATGGAGCTCTGTTTCTGCAGTTAGAATACTAATGATGGCTCTTAGTGGGTTTTGACTTCCACCAGTGCGTTTAGTTCTGCTGTGGATTGCAGAGCACGAGCAAGTGAGCAGATTTATGATTTATTAGAAAGGACAAGAAGTTGCCTTATTTATGGAACGTTGCTATCTAAAGATAACCTTTGCTCTACCTATCTGCTCATCATAAGGTAAAATGCATCTAAATTACTAAGATGCTGCTCAAATACAATTGAGAACATCAGCACAATTTATACAAGCTGCTCAAATGCACTGATGCATATGAAGTCTCCAAAACCATTTATTGTCAAAATGTCAATGCTAAATGCACAAAAATGTAACTTATTTTATTCCATTAATTAACTAATGTGTGCACAGCACTTTGAAAATGTAAAAGCACTTTGAGCACTGAGAGCTAAGCAGTATTATTTTCACTCGTGGATGCACTGTATGAATCATACATAATAATCACTTCTTGTGGAATGTATTTTTGGTACACTGCCAAAACCTAACCTAGAGATTTGGCACTTGTGTTTCAGTAAAACATCTTTAAATGGTCCTGTTTGCATTCCAGCTGGAAATTTTCTGCAATGCATTCATTACTGAGTCCTTCACAATAACTACCAGGTATACAGTGCCTTCAAAACTCTGTAATTAACATTGTATAGAGATGCAAACACTTTATTGCATTCTCCTCATTTGTACAAAAATATTTTTGAAGAGTGGCTCACTAATGTTAGCCATGATTTATCTCCTTCTCTTTAACCTGTACAAGATGCAACAGGTGTAATGGATATAACACAGGATTGGGATTCCCTTTCATCTTTGTGAGAACTGTAGATCTCAGATTATTTTCTGATCTCCTGGTGAAAAGCATTATGTAAGAATTTGATGGTATCATCATTATCTATCCCTATTATCACTGTGATTTGCTTCCCTCTAATCCCCCTCTGACTGGGCTTTGTTTTTTTCCCCCCCTTCTATCCTTTGTGACCGAGGAGATGCTATGACCATGAGTTGTCCTTCCCAAATGACAGCTCGGGGACCTTTCACAAGGGTCGTGTTTTGTACCTGCAAGCACATCTGTTGCACCTGTCTTGAAAAAAATAAGCCTGGCTATCCCTGCCTTGCACAAAATTGCTTCTCCATGATCACATTCACAGGGGAAAGTCTAAAATAACCGGAAACCAATAAAACTACATCATTCTCCTGATTAGTTAACAGTAACAGTGATGACTTACAGCTGGCCTGAGTACCACCTGTGAACAGATCAGCCTCATGTTTCCAGCTGATGTGGTGGTAATACACTCCGTCCTTGTTATAGCTCTCAAATCAGGAGATATTTTACGCATGCCTTGTATTTGTTTAAACACATGCCTATCCATAAAATAAATTAGGTTGTGAGATTAACCTAGCCAAGAATTTCTCTGGTAAAGTCTTTCTGGATGTTCAGATTTAAAGAGTTTTAAAGAACCTTGTCTGTAACACACTGCATCCATCTCTATTAACAACTCCCCTACCACACCCTAGATAACTGATAGGTATATTTATTCAGCATCATTTTTTATTCTCCAATTAATGCAGAAAGGAAAACAAGAGCGGGAAATACCTGATGTGGTCAAAATTGCTCTATAAAGTTTGGACCGATTTGCTCCATTTGAAACAGAGAAATTCATTCAGAGATTTTTAAAAAGAAAGAAAAGAAAGGAAGGATATTTGAACTGACTGGCTTTGAACAGATGAAACCTTTTACAGGGTTTACAGTGTCAGCTTACAAACCTTTCTGGGGGCAGCTACACTGCATATCTCATCCATAAGGTAAACGCAGTGAGATCCTACACTAACTCCCAGCATCATGTGGCTGTGCAGGACCTGCATGGCCAAGCTGAGCTTTGGGGGGCCCCATGCTCAAAGCGAAGGGTGCCCAAAGCCTGTCAAAACATTGCTCAGCTCCTGCTCTAACTCTGCCTGGCTCTGTGGTGAGCTCTCAGTCTTTCCCACTCACAAAGCAACATCTTTGTCTAAATTTAGCTAGACAGAAATAGGGAAAGAGCAGGGAAGGCAAAGGAGAGTCAGCTGCTGTGACAGAGTGAGCTGGGCACGTCAGTGTGGCTCCTGGAGGACTACAGCAATTTCCAACAGCAAAGCCTCTCACCTGACACCTTGTTTTCATGCAGTTGCTCCAAAGGTTCAGTAATACTTGATGTTAAAAAATCCATATGGCACTGTCAGGATTCCAGATATATACATTATTCAATAATAGTAAGCTACAGACTTATGTAACTCTCTACACTGGCTGTAAATCTGCTGCAGGTGGAGGGGGAACACAAGAAAGAATAAAAGCATATCTCACGCAAATGCGGTAGATAAACCATTTCAGTTCCAACAACCAACTCCCAGAACAGACGTGAGTCTACCTGGCACCTCTTTTCAATAATTCCAACCTATTCCCAGTTCTCTGCAACCTTGAGTGCTGAGAGGACAGGGAGTTCTTTATCTCACAGAAAGGGCAATTTGCGGCCCTTTTCCACATCACCCAGTGAGGACATGACTGTAACACCTATGGAGTCAAGCAGCTCCTTCCAGATTTGTTACTTCTGATTTCACCTGCAAGTACGCATGGAGCATTCACAAAGGTGATCCTGGAGACAACTCCTACTGATTTAGCTTCTGACTCCAATGTTCAGTAGTCCCATATTAAAACCCACACAGCATGTCCCTGCATTTACATTATTCATCATTATCAAAACCACATTATTACTTGCTGTGGATCATGTCACACCCATCCAAAGCTCCACATTCTTGTGTCTGGTAGCTCACTCAAATTTCACTTCTGTAAGTCTAATGTGCTGAGGGATAACTTGAACATGTCTAAATCTCTGAAAAGTCAAATCAATTTTCTCAAATATCTTCTCTTATAAAAATATCTGCTCCCGGGCTGTGATTTTTATGCCAAGTTTCAAAGCACAGTGACTGTATATGGTTAAATTACAACTCTCTAAAATGTGGATTTATAATACAGATAATAGAAGTCCAATAACGGTAACATTTCAAATGTGGCATCTCTAAAAATGCCAGTTTTCAAGGGATGCCATTTGATGGTTTGAACTGCCTCTTGATCAATGGCAAGATGATGCTATCCTGGGGGAGGAAGACTTTCATTATTTTTCAATTACTGTGCAGGATGAAGATGACATCTTCCTCCTTAGAAGGCAACTCTGTCTACTAAGAAATTCTGTTGGAGTGATTGAACTTCTGTGGGACTAACACAGAATTCTGTTCATACTGCCTCATGTTGTCTGCAGAACTAAAAACATACTGTGGCTGTAAACACCATATTTACAGCCTAAATCATGATGACAGCTTAAAAAATCACAGTATTTCACAAACCAATAAATGTGGGCATCTCTTCCGCCTTGTCATTTCTGAGCTTTTAGGAACTCAGGTCAGCTTTCACCTGTGTTTTCCAACTATAAAAGACTAGAACATATTAAAAGCACACATAAAATAGCTTAAAAAAATATCTTTGTCTTGTAAGCCTTCAAAGCTCAAGCTTTCAGAGAAACATCAAATATCACAAGAGCTGGCAACAGTAAGACTGCACTATCCATTCTTCAGAAGTTGAGGAACACCAGAAAAACACCAAACCAGAGGCAGGCAACCTGGTTGAAACTCCCTGATATGATTTGCAAGGTTTCTCTGGTTCTGACCTGTTCACACTGAACTCAGTCGGGCTTCTTTAATTGTGAGAGGACTTGGGCCAGGCTCACCTGTGATGACTGTTGCACACTTCTGCCTCCATGGAAGAGGGGTCACATCTCTCCTGCCATTAGCTGTATATAAATGTCTCTGAATGGATATTTTCTCTTTACTGTGCTGAAAAGGGAGGCGGCATCTTTTTTTGTAGAATGGGTCATTTTCTCCTGGAACATCAAAGAAGCAGCTCTGATGATTTGAAGCAGCGGCAGAAGGAACAGCTCTGGAAACAAGCTTTTTTTCTGCTGCAATTTTCTTGCCATGTGCCGCAGGATGTACTGCCACTTCGATCTGTGTTCCTAGGCTTCATTTCTCTGCAGAGCTCTTTCATAGGAGCCTGGAATGCTGCACTAGGGAATAATCCCAGTGAAATGAAGGACCTGCTGCTGCAATGCTGCCAGGCATGGAGCAAGCCAAGGAGCTGCAATTGGCTGGAGCTCCCAGTCACAAAGCTATCCCTATCCTAACCTTTCCTTCACTAAGAAGAAAGGCTCAAGAAAACCCAAAAATAGTCTTGAGGGGATCTTGCCTGTAGCCTTGGAAACCTTTGTGGGGCTTTCTATAGATAAGGTTTCAACCTGACCTGTTATCCGCGTTTATCTGGAAAGTTAATTACTTAAATCATATTGCCTGCTGCCAGCTCCTCTGAGTGTGAGTTGGTTGATCTGAGGGTCCACAATGCGAGCTGGTGAGTTGGGAGGTGCTGCAGACAGGATTCCTTCAGTGAACATCAGTACTGCTTGAATAGAAAAGGTTGTTTTCAATAAAAAGTACCGCCACAGACAGGTTTTGAAGCCTGAAAGCTGCAGAAAGTAGCCACTGAAAATGTTTTCAATCAGAAGAACCAAAACGTGATCTCTGTTGAAATAAGACAAATATACAAATCACAATTTTTAGGAGTTTTTATGGGTTTTTTACCCCATCATAACTTTCAGAACCATCTACTTCCTTTATGTTCACGTTGTGTTTATTTAAAAGGTTCAATCTGCCTTAATTCAGAGCTATTTTGATTGAATTTTTTAAATCCTTTTTTCCCCTCTTCTCTTCTCTTCTCTTCTCTCTTCTCTTCTCTTCTCTCTTCTCTTCTCTTCTCTCTTCTCTTCTCTTCTCTCTTCTCTTCTCTTCTCTCTTCTCTTCTCTTCTCTCTTCTCTTCTCTTCTCTCTTCTCTTCTCTTCTCTCTTCTCTTCTCTTCTCTCTTCTCTTCTCTTCTCTCTTCTCTTCTCTTCTCTCTTCTCTTCTCTTCTCTCTTCTCTTCTCTTCTCTTCTTTTGTCTTGTCTTGTCTTTTTTTTCCTTTTTCTTTTTCTCTCCTGTGAAGCCAGGCTACAGCAGCTCATCAAAAGGAAGCAAGGTGGCCTGAATTTTCTCTTAGTTGTTATTGTGATGCATCTACAGCAGGCAATCTGATCTCATCATGAAACAATTGCAGTAAAGATATCTAAATGGATGTCACAGCTCTGCTGAAATATAATAAAGTGAAATGAACCAAAAAAAAAAAAAAATCTTTCCAATACAAATAACAAAGTTAAATTGTAGTGAGTTGNATCACATAGTTAAATTGTAGTGAGTTGTAAACAGAACATGAGTACTGGAGGAAGGAGATAAAGCCAGAAATGCCTGACGAACACTTTTATATTATTTTTAACACACTTGGGGAGTGCATAATTAAGGGATTTACAGCATTAAAACCCGGAGCTGTTGTGCAGCGCTGCACTAAATGAGATGATCAGTAACAAGGGAAAGGGTGAATTACAGCACTTTCCACTGCAGTTTGAACTACCGTCTTGTAAGATAAACACTATTGATTGCTTTTAAGCCTCCTCTCTATTAGAAAGAGACTTCTAATTTTGGGAAATCAATAATAAAAGGTAGCAGAACACACACCCCACATT
>VZTI01004251.1:31122-54186 GCA_013397865.1 Struthidea cinerea
GGAAAGGGCAGAACCACACATTAAATTGGAAGATCATCCCTGATGTGCAGGGTGGAGGATTTGCCCCTTGGGCCGCATTCTTCTTCAGCACTGAATCTGCATCAGAATCAGCATCTACAAACTACTCTTTTAATTTCCTGACAGAAAAAAAATGTCTTGCCATGCTTGTTTTAACATTTTTTTCATTTCTTTTGTATCTCAACTGCCTTCAGTGCCTGAAAATTAACTCCTTAAGTAGTTTAACAAATATCTTTTCTTTTTCAAAGCAAAGGCTTTTGTTAGAGGCCAAAATAGCTTCAGATTTCAAGCTGTGGGGTCCTTGCTACTTCTTTTGTCTGGCTCATGATTTTAGGGGCCAAAAGGCATCAATTTAACAGCAAAGGAATGGGTGGTGCTATTGAATTACCGAAGCTGGTGTGTTGGGAGGCTGTCTGGGTCTCTGCTTTCTGGTGTTGGAAGAGGGCTGTTTTTCAAGGCCTATACTATAAAAGCCCGACAGACAATGCCAAATCTCTAAGAACAGATAGACACAAAACACTTCTTAAAGCATATTTAGGCAGACATTGTGCATTATATACCATGTAAGATGCCCAGCGAGCTGTCCAAGAAAAACAGCAACAGTGACTGAACCCAGGCCAAGGATTTTCTTATTAGCATGAGCAGAGGTTAGGCAGGCATACAGCATTTTCCCCATCTGTTTCCATTTACAGAGGTGACCACTCCTAGGAATATTATACCTAATACACAGCTGGATAGTCTACAAAGAAATAGTTGTGGTTTTTTCCTGTCTTCTGCTGCTGAACTCCTGTCTGCTTGGTATTTACATGATTTCCCCTGAAAGTGGTGAGGTTTACCCCAATATGACACTGCTTTTTTACAGTCTGACAGGGACTGGTCATCCCAGGCTGGTATTAAAACAGCAGTTTCCCTCGTGACTCTCTTGTTAAAGCAATTACTTGTGGCCATTATCCGAGTGCATCACTTAAGTCTTTGATGGCAAAATATTTAAATAAATGAGAGGGAACAAAAATAGCTAGCAAATATCAGGAGAGGATTATGTGGTTAAACCTATACATGACAATGCTATGAGAACTGGCAGAAGTATTTTTACTAAAGTAATCACAAACAGATTAATAACTTGGAAAGCAACAGGGGATTTTTCTCTTCCAAAGCAATGGTATTTTCAGCAGACTCTAACCAGTCCCCATCTAAGTAGGAACATGCTTATCTATATCCATCTCCCCCGATCGCCTCACTTCTCAACATAAAGGGAAATCAATAAGAGGACTTGTTGAGAGGAGTCTCAAGAGTCAGGCACTGTGATCACACCTCTAATCCTGCAGGAATCTATTTCCAACAACTACATGATCTCCAATGCAACTGGCAAATTGGTTAGAGCTGCTCTGCAAAGCCTATGATATAGGAAAGGAAATAAAACCAGATATGGGGTATCCAGGCTGACCTCCTGCTGCTGGGTCTGACTCAGTACCAAAGGTTATTGCACTAAAATAATGCTTTTGATTGCTCACATTTCTAGGTTGGAGACCTCTGTTATTAGAAAAAACTCCTTGATTCTCTGCACAATGCCTATGGATGGATTTCTCTCATGCTCATTTTGATGACCAATTAAGTAAACAGGGGCAGTGGAAGGGTTAAGCATCAATCTCTGGGTTCTCCTGGCATGCCAGGGATCTGCTGCTAATAACATTGGTGGCAGTTTCCTGAGCTGTAACTCCCAGTGTGATAACAACTTCTGATCTGATGAAAATTCCTCCCTTGCTGCAGCAAAACACCCCATCGTTTAAAAGTTTTGAATGTGCTAACAGCTTATTTATTAAAGGAACTCCTGCTGAGTCCATGTTTACAGGGCTCAGGCTGCATGCAAAAGAAAAGACTATTCCAGGCGCATAAGGGGAGCAGAAGAGAGCTGTATTTTTGGAAAGGCAGCACAGTGTGCCAGAAGAAGGGCTGGACTGATGAAAAGAACAGCTATGATGTTGTGCTGAGACTTCTTTCAGCCCTGACTGAAATGAGCACAATTACAGATTGGAAAAGATGAGAATTATATTAAATGAGAATATGATGTATTTTACAAATGGTGAAATAAAGCGAAACAAGTTCAGGCTACAAGTCCTGAAAAACAGTAAAGTTTCCAAGATGCTTACATACGGTAACAAAGGCAAATGTACACTGTGGGCAGACAGACATTTAACCAGTGTCTTCTTGTAAGGTGTTGTCTCTTTTTAGAAAGGTTCATACTATGAATCACTATAAATCTCAAGCTAAAATTTCTCAGCTCAAAAACCAGTCTCTGCCCTCAAACCAGGGGCATAAAAAGACTGAGGAGAAATGCAGGCTGCATCTTCCAAAGAATTCCAAAGATACCTTCCACAATTTTGAACAAATCCCCCATCTTCTGCGCAAAAAATGCTGTAACAGACGTTTTCAGCCATCTCCAATAACAACAACATTCCAGATGTCTCTCCCTGACAAGCTGTTAGAATGCCAAAGCCTGAAAATGGAAGAAGTCCAAGAAAGAAGTAGGTGTCCTCCACACCTAACAACATTACCTCATTATCTGCAGGTAAATATTACGCACAGCCTGAGTTTAGAAAATAAGGTTAAGTGCAAGGAGCACCTGGTTAACAAACTAATAGGCTAAATAATTCTGTACAGTTTCCAGACACTAACACCTACGTGTTAAGATTTCCACCTCCTAGCTGTGTTCTCCTTTCACTGAGAAGTATTCATAAAATAATCTTAACAACTTTGCAGTATTCATTTAATTTAAAGATATATACTTCAGCTTCCATTGTTGTAAGCCAACCACTTGATATGTTGTCAAGTGATACTCTAATGAGGACAATTTCTAGTGGGCTATAAGTAGTTGAGGGTAAAGAAGTAAAAGCATGGATCGAACACCATGCTGAAAGTATGTTTATCCTTTTAAGGTACTGCCTTCTCCCTGGGCCTCTGATGTAGGCCTTATGAAAATACATGTTTCTATAACGAGCCTGCATAAATATGATGACATTACCTCTTCCTTACTTCATTCTGCCTATATTTGAAGTATCAACTTAAAATATATTCACAACATTTTTGGCTCTGTGAATAAATTTACATGTTAAGTAGCATTAATTATAAGTAGCAATGTTCTGCTCCTTGCTATGCACAGTTGATACGATCCATATATGTCAAGATTACAACTCCTTGCCTTGCCGCGAGCCCGAAACAAACGGGATGTGGTCCTTCCAGCACAGCACAGTCATGTGTGTGATGGGGCTGCCCTGTGCACAAGGTCTTCCTCATTCAACTTTACCTTTTACCTATCCCTTACTCTTTCTAGCCCCCCAAGTCTCCTTGGAAGAAGAAATACTGTTCCTAAATCCTTGACTGTGTACTATGATTACTCCTTTCTCTCTTCCATGGAAGGTGCTCACAGCACTACTCCATCGCCTAAAGTCTTGTTCCATCCCCATTCGTCCAAGCTGTAATCGTGCCACTGCCTTGTGACTTCCCTGACTTTTGAAGCAGTCAGACCTCAGTGTGTTGGCTACTTTCATCATCTGAAGTACTCTTAATATATCAATTCACCTCAAAATGCTTAACAGTCATCTTCCATCTGTAATTTTCCTCCAAACTTGCCTTATAAACAAGGTTTATATCCAACTTCTCCACCAAGGACTCATTAATCTCCTGAAGATGGTTATCTCTCTTTCTACTGCTTTAGCTCCCTGCACCCAGAGAGATGCCTAAACAACATTTTCCACCACCATTCTTCTCAAGGAGGCACAATAGGAGAGTTTCAAGATTACATTAATGCCCCACTTTGGATGTTCTGCTTGCTAAGCTTTGTTAGTGCCTCGTACGATCGACCACAGGCAGATGTGGCTCCACATCCCTACCAGGAAAGCCAAGTGGCGGTGTCCACAGTGGGGACATTGGAAAAAAAAAAAATCAAGTACAAGAAAAGAGGACAAGAAAAAATTTTCTGGAGGAACACACAGAAGAGGATTAAACCTTGGGGTTTAATCAGTAGGACACTAGTACACTCCTTACAGCAGTGCCAGGGGCTGTGAAGTCACTTGAGGGGTTATTTTGACGCTCAGCCTATGGATCAGTTGTGCTTTTGCAGCTTTGGATGTGTCTCTCTCTCACCTTGCCTGCAGCTCGTTCACTTATTGGCTGGTAGCACTACTGGGCTCGTCATCTCTTTAGTCACCACATTATTGTCTCTGTTAAAAAGCATCCTACATCACTCTTCTGAGGTTTCTCAGATTGGTCTATTTCACTTATAAAAAAGTCTGTGAATAAGGTACAGAAAATACATCAAAAATAACCTGACATATTTTTTGTGCCTGTACTCTGGCAATGCCGGTACCATGGACACACTAGGCTGAGAGGCCAAAATATTTTAATATCCATTTGCAAGGGGCCAGAAAACATACCTCCTGAAGGCTAGGTATTAAATTAAATGAAGACCAATTCCTTATTTATGGATGATACTCCACTAGAAGGCATCACACGGTCAGAGAAAGAGGGAACAAATATTTATACATCACCCTTCTAGAGCATAACAAGGGAAAAAGTCATGATGTGTTGTGAAAAAAAATAATTCTGCTGTCTCCTCTTTCTGCAGCACCTCTGAGGACTACGGTGATTTCACCTGATATTCAAAAGAGTCTGAATTATTTTGAAGCACCTTTTTGATGTGCTTTCAGAAATTCTACCACTAACAAGCTGCTTCCTTTGGTGCTTTTGATTAGTTTTCCTAAGCTGCTGGAGGTTTGGATGGCAGTCATGAACCAGTTTCCACAACCAATTTCAATCCACAGAAGCAAATTAGGCAGAGAAGAATTCTCACGATTTCTTGGTACTGCATTTCCCTGTTTGTTCAACGTATTCCAGGAAATTCTGGTCATCATATGGATCATAAAGGCTAAGCTTGTCACTATGTGAGGATGTAGACATCTGCCTCCAGCGTTAATAAGGAGCCATAATACGGAATCCAAACTGGTTAAAGAATGTCGGTTTGTGTTTGTGGTTGTTTTTTGTTTTTTTTTTTACATTTTTTAAGTTCTAGCTTTTGGTAACCAAAAAATAAGAAAGAGGAAATCTCCAGTACTGATCAGTTATCTCCAAAAGTGTATTTAAGTTCAAGAGTCAAAGCACCAACTTTTGACAGTCTCAAAAAATGTTAATGAAACAGAAATGGCAGAAGCAATATCCAGGGCAGCGTCACTGAAGAGACATGTCAGATTTGTTCACCGGCTAAGTCCAGCAAATTCTGACATCATTTGATACCACAGAGGTGTCTGTCTGCCTTTTCCCAACAGCTAAAGAACATTTTAAGATACATTGCTTATGCTCTCTCTAATTGCCTGCTCTGAGCCTGTGGCTGGGGACTAATTACAGTAACTACTAAAAAACCCAAAACATACATTATGCTGTGTATTTTACTGAAAATATACTATAATGAATTTCAGTTGGTGAAGAAAAATTGGGTACTTAAATCTCCTGGCAAAAATGTGGATTTATGAAAATAAGCTCCTAGGATGAGAAGAAAGTATTGGTACCTATATGCTAACAAGATTTCTGACATATATACCTCTGTGGGTCAAGTAACTGACCCCAAACTCCTCAGTCTTGGGACCAAACTTGCCCTTTAACATTCAACGAATTGTAGACTAGTTCCAACCTGACAAGTGGTGTTCAAGGCCAGGCTGGATGGTGATTGCTCAGGTCAGATCTGAGCAATCTGATCTAGTGGAAAGTGTCCCTGCCCAGGGCAGGATGGTTGGAACTAGATGAGCTTTAAGGTCCCTTCCAACCCAAACCATTCTCTGATTTCTACAAGTACAAGCTGGATGGAACAACTATTCTCAGAGAACAAAATGGTAATTATGAAGTTTCACACTGCTTTAAAAGACCCATGTGAGCATGGACAGGCTTTTAAAACATTTTCTCTAATTCTTTTTCATTCAATTTTTTCCCCTTAAACAAAAGCAGGATGTATTCCTCCAGTTCCCCTACTTTTAGGCAGCTATAGCGTTCTCTTGAATGCGATGGAAAGAAGAGAACTTGTAATTCATAACATATTGATGTCAAAATCTTCATGTCATACCTGGCAGATGGCTTGATAAATAAACTAAGAACATCAATAAACACAGAAAAGAGCTGTTCTTTAAAGAAGGAAGTATGGTCCCATTCTTTGCTAGTGTACAGAGTGCAGCTCTGGCATATGCTGAGGACAACCGTGAGATGTTCTTGCTTGCTCCAGTGAGGAGCTTGGCTTGCTCATGGCTTCCTTCCCTTAGATCAGCTAAGCTGTTATCTGTGTAGGCAAGAAGAAAACTGTCATGAGACTGGGAGTCCTGGGGCACTTTCAACCCCTCTTGTTCCACACAGGGATGTGTTCATGAAGGACTGGGTCGCATGTGGTCCCTGAAAGAGCTGGCAGCCAGGGACTCACTGATGTGATGGCCCTTATTTCCCTTTTTCATAGGGCAGTTTCTTTGCATAACAATAGTTTCTGTGCTTCTCTTCGAGCACCAAAATGGCCCCAGCTTGTAAGGAACTTTTACCATGTACACCGGGGAAAACCTCCTCCTCAGCCTCTATGCCAAGCTGCACAGAAAGGAAGGAAAATCTGCACCAGTGTCAGCCAGATGCAAAAGCAAAAAGACAAGGCAACTCTGAAGAGTGGATTTACAATCAGAAAATTCCCTCCTTTTACCTCACACATTAGAGAAAAGAAGAAAATCTGGGAATAAAGAAGGAATCATTTTGGCTTTCCTGCACGGAAGGGCAAAAAGCAGCTTCAGCTACCAACATTGTTATTTTTGCATCCTTCCAAATCACGGCTCAAACAAACTGCTCTCAGTTCTAACATTTGTTTCTGGTTTCAGACTAGTAGAAATCTAATTTCCTTCTCCCCAAGAGCAAATGTCAGCACAAGTGGGATCTGAAATTTGTTGCTTGACACCTGCAGCAAAGAGCTAAATTGAGAGTAATATTTCAAAGAGGTACTTGGGAGGTACATGGTTAAATTTGCTTAAAAGGCAAGCAGGCTTGTGTATGGTCCTCCTGCACTCTGCCTCTAAAACATATTCCCTGCCCCCCTGGTCTGATCCAAGGCAAAGGAAAGGGAACTGGTAGAACCGCTTTGATTGGAACCATGTGGGCCAAATGTGGTGTTTTATGAAACTTTGTAAGTCTGGCTCAGAAGCAAGTACTATGATTTTACACTTCTAAACACATAGGCCAAAAGAGCCTGCCTGGCTTTTACACAGAATCAAATGGTTTGGGTGGAAGGGATGTTAAAGAAAATCTCGTTCCAACTCCCCTGCCACAGGCAGGAACACTTTCCACTAGGCCAGGCTGATCAGAGCCCCATCCAACAGAAAAAACAGCTGACAATTGAAATGAATTTCTGATATTTTGATTCAGAATCCTTCCAAAGTAAATTCCTGATAATGACACACAACCAGCACCCTCAATCTTCCTAGCCTTGCTTTGGTGTCCAGATTCCAATGCCACCGCAGGCAACCTGCCTCTGAGTTTTCCAAGAAGAAATCAGCATCCAGGCTGCGAGCTACTAAACACAACCCAGGGATTTCTGGACATTTTATGACATTCGGCATCCTGTAAATTAGCATTCAGAAATTCAATAATTAAATGTGGGAAAACAGAACATTTCTGTAATGATATTTATTGATATTTACTCTAGCTCATCTGTATAATGCACTATTTTAACCCAACAGTTGGGCAGTGGAACATGTGAGCTACCTGTAGTTTGGTATTCCAGGCTGAGAAAGCAGGCTAAATCCTAGCCAGTTCTGACACCATGTAACAGTTAAGCGCACAAATCAAGTCTATTTTATCACTTAACTGATATGGCTTGTATAATCCTTGTGGTACAATTGCTTGGCACAATTCCGAAATTTGCAGTGCAGTTGTCTCATTTTGAGAACAGGTCCCTGAGCTTAAAACCACACTGGAAACTTCTGTTTGAAGATGTCAAAGTGCATTTTCAATTGTCACATCAACCTAAATAGACACATATCTTATTAATATATAAACAAACACACAGTGAGGACAACTGAGTTACAGAAATGTAAGCAGAGAACCAGGTAAGATTAAAAGTCAGATAAAAATGAGATTGCCTTCCTTTTTGTCCCCTGCTACAAACGCAGAGGTATAAGAATGTATACGGCATTTCAACTTTACTAGAGCAGAAAATATGCAAATTATCATTGCTTCCACAATGCAAAAGGACAAAGCAAAACCAAAAGAATATGACAGATTTTAAATGGATCTAAATTGGCATAGTTCCATTAAAGTCATAGGGATGAAGGTTGGAATCCAGTCATCTTCCACACAAAAATAGCAATATTTGGATAGGCTAACAGTTATTAGAAATTCCACTGGCATGGAGTTGCTTTAATCTTCAAATCAAGCCATGTCTCAGAGGTGCTAACTGGAAGACTGCCATTACTTTCAGCACCCTCTTCTAAAGCCACTACAGAACCAATAATTAATGCAAAGGGAAGATTATGTACATGCAGTAGTACAAACATATGAAAAGTTCTGAGTTCAGTAAGAAAAAAAAGATCGCCTGTAGCCTGCCACCCACAGGGGCCATTCTACTATTTTTAACTCAATTAATTTAACTTCTCTCAAAAGTCAGCCCTCTCTATCCTCGTTAGTGGTGACGAACAGTTTACTGCACTTACTATTCTTTTAACAGCTCATTAGAACTGGAATTCATCAGTGCCAAAGAATCTAAAGGTCATTTATCATCAATTTACTGAAATACAAAACAGAAGACAAAAGCCATCTAAAACAGCCAGAAGGATTGCAATTACTGTAAATAGGATATATTAGAAAACTGAAACAGAAGCCCAGCAGCATCTGCACTTGTGAAACATTATTCAAGAAAAAGTGGGAATCACTGTTTCCTAGCTTCTACAGGAGAAAACCCAAATTATATTTTCTTAACTTTTAAAAGTGGAAACACATTCAAAATCCATTAAGATGATTCTCAGACACTGTACTGATGAAGAGCACTGATGTGCCAAGAGCAGGAAGCATCTGACCCACAGATACTGTGTGATGCAGTATCCTCTTACAAAAGCCCCATTTAGAAAGTGCCATATTCACTATTAAATGTGGTTGTTTTCCAAGCAATGACTGCACAGATATAATAAATATCCACAGAAACCATATATTTCATTATTACTCACTTGTATTGGTCTTTTCCAGAAATGTTGGATTATGATAAAAATTATCAAATGCATTTTAGGAAAAAAAGTTAAGCATTCTTCATGAAAAATTAATAATTATGTATCATCACAACATAGGAATTACCGGAGAAATAATCTCATCAATTCCTATAAGGAAGATGCCTCTAGATCCCTTGAGCTGAAACTAATTGAGTTGAATAGGAAAATAGTCTGAAAAGATGAAGAATTTATCAGAGAATGACAAGCTTTTTATACAGTTTTGAACCATCTTATAATTTCTATGCCATGGACATAATGCTTTTTCCTTCATTTTTTAAAAATACCTCTGCAGAAATATTACCATTACTTCTCTCAAACCAGGACGCTTCTTATATTTTACAGTGAGTTTCCATAGTTTCACATTTGGGGATATACAGAGTACATAAAACATACTTAAATGCATATGCATTAGTCTGGGAAAAATTGATGAAATGAGTATTTAAAAAACACGAGAATCAAAACAAATGGAAGTTCTTAAAGACATGGTGCAACAAAACTCCTAACCAAAATGGATCAAGGAACATTGTCTATAGCCCACACCTGAGAGGCTATTAAAAATACAGCTATAAAGACTGGATAAAGACCCTTTTAGACATACATGCAGACTAGCTCTAGTCTGCTTTTTGCATCATGGATCCTGCCAAGGTCAGAAGGGAGAGCTAAGGGAGGAATCCCAAATGCCAGGCCTAAGAACATCGAGTGCTGTCGCCCCTCAGTTAGCAGAGCAGTGATAGCTCAAGGTTCACAGCCACCATGTGAAAAGCTGGCAGGGGGCTGAAGTGAAGCAGAAAGGTGTCCTCGGAGAATCTGGAGACCTTGGAGGGCGTCACCATGTCCTGCTGAAGGCATCCTCTGCAGGTGAGAGGTGATTTACTACTGAGTTCGCTCCTTTCAGTCATAAAACATGATGCTTTTTGCTGAGGCTATGAATTTACATTTTAAAATTTAGGTTAGAAGCACAGAAAGGTGATCAAGTTAATGCAAGTAAACAACTTCCAGCTCCACACCTGAGCACAGTAACTCATCCCTCCCAGCATCAGACATTTGTAAGTGAAACAGTAACTGGCAGCACAAGTACCCCATAACTTTTATTCAGGCCCACTTATTACACAGCATCATAAGCTATTTAAAATGGAGCATTACAGAAACACCTGCATTTTTTTCTATGTGGACAAGTCCGAACCAGTGACAGGAGCTTTTAATCACAGCTGAACCTAGGCAGGTCAGAAAGTTTTATAAAAGCATTAATGCTTTAATGCTCAGAATTAGTGTGGAGAAGCTGCAATTAGTCAACTTCTTTCCTTGGGGAAATCTCTCCTCTCTATGGTTATTTTAATTAAGTACCAAACAATGTCACTAAAACACATCCCTGACACTGTGCGGGAAGCAAGGTAGTTAAAACAATTTTTCTTCTCTTTGAGGATATAAAGACAAAGGCACAGAGAAGGAGATAGCTGCTTTTAAAATGCAGCACTGATATTCCCTACCTAACATAATAAATTGGAAAACACAAACATATCTAATACATATTTATGAAAGGCAGCACTTAACTGCTCTGTAATATTGTGAATAAAACACCATGGAAGGTCTGTGCAGCTTATTCTGGTGGTGATTCTGCACGTACAGAAGTGCAAAGGTGTAGACACGTTTGGTCAGGTGTTGGGCGCAAACCAACAAACCTCGTTGCTTGTTATGGAGTAATGATGAAGGATGGCAAAGGTCCCTGTGTGACCACGTGCCCCCGTACCCACGTGCACCCAGCTCTCCATGCTCAGCACCACACGTAGATGAGACCATAGGTTTATACACCAATGGGTACCTTATATTTTAGTGTCCTTTAGTATTCCCTTTAACTTCATTTTAAAAAGGAGCTTTTTGTTCTCAAAAACTGTTTGAAAAATCCAATTTTCAAGACAAGTAGCCTGAGACATTTCACAGGACCCGAGTGTTCTGCATTATTAATGTTCTATAAGCTTTTTCATCATGTTATTACTAAATAAAATATCAGCTGATCCCTTCTAAAGCTCTGCAGATATATGAGGTAGTTGTTAACTATATTTATATAGGACATTTCTGCTTTGCTGCTATAAACTATTCTGACTGTAGTAGATTCTGATTCAGCACTTTCAGGTGTAAAACTCATGCAAAAAGGAGAAAATATTGTTTGTTAACTTCCTGTGGAAACAGTACGGAAAATCATCCTTAATTAATTTGGGTGCAAACACATTCATCTGATAAGAGCACACGACCATACCTGAGAAATAGCTGTGCAGTGATACCAGCCAGTGTAACAGAAAAAAGAGTCAAACCGCTCTTTCCCTAAGGAGTATAATGAGTAATAGGGGTCCCCTGTGGTTAAACCAAAATTACTGCAAGAGTTGCAAAGATAGCTACCATTCCCCATATATAAATATATATATATATATATGTAAAGGTTTATTTTAAATATAAAATATTATGTATCCGTATTTAATATCTTATGTATTTTTGTATTTTATATTATTTATATTTTATATAATATAAGAGTATTTATATTTATTATATATATAACATTTCTCTCGCTCTTCTTCTCTCTCCCTAACTGCATATGCTCCAGGAAATGAAGATTATAGTTCTGCGCTGAATAATCTCCAGTGGAGCTTTGGCTGGATGAGAAGGATATACACGGACTTAATGTACAGAGCTGGTGGCTGGGATGGGGGGCAGTTCCAGTCTGGCCTGTGCCTTCTGTGCAAGGGCATCTGGGAAGGATTTCCCTCCCTTCTGCTTCTCTTCTCTAGGCTTTGAGCAATCTGGTCTAGGGGAAGGTGTCCCTGTCCATGGCAGCAGGGGTAGGAACAAGGTGATCTTTAAGGTCCCCTCTAACCCAAAACGTCCCGTGATTCTAAGAAATCCCAAACTGAATTATTTTCCCTGAGTTTAGGTCAAACCAGTTTTGAACTAAGGCAACTTTGCATTGAGCAGCAATCTTGCTAATAGATGGCTACTGACTGTGGGCTCACATCCAAAGTATGTGAATTTCAGCTTGGAAACACATGAGCTGCTACATCAAAACAGACTGAGGGTCCAGCATCCTTGTCAGAGGCAGATGCTTCAAAACAAGTTAAATTCAATTTTGCTGCTAGCAAGATTAATTCATGTACTAATCAACTCAGCTGAAACCATGACAGTGGTGGGCCCCAGACCAGATTTTGACTCTTACTGTACAATTTTCAGCATGAGAAATAAGACAGATTTCTTCTGGCCACAAGAGATGATGCCCCAGAGCAAAAGTGACTTGAGAGAAGATTGGCATGCAGTGGTAATTTCATTTAAGCTGGTGTAACCAATTTGGGGTTTTGATCTTTGAGAATAATGTTAAAGGATAACATTTTCAGAAGAGCCCAAGCAACCTTTGCCCTGTGGCTCCGCTGGCTTTCAGCAGGTTAATACACTGAATCACCCAGGGATGTTTGAAAACTTTGCCAATGCACTTGAAGCTTTAAATGTAAACCAAGACAGGCTGCCTGGCTTTGCACTGTGAACTCCATGGGACTTGTTTTGAAGGAGCAGAAGCGGCTTTTTGTTCCACCCGTGTCCCACACCAATTTTTCACAGCCAGCAGAGTAGCAGTTGCCACACCTCCATAGCTTCACCCCACTGCATCAGGAAAAACATCAGTAATGGGAGTCTGCTGGAGGAAGAATGGACAAGTCCCCAGTTTGAGATTATCTGGCCATCTGAAGCAAACACATTCCCCCTTCCCAAACGTTAATGAGAACGTTCCCTGGGGCAGTCTGGTTTTTGTTTTCCCAGCTCCTCTCCTCGTATGAAGAGCTTACACCAGGCACACTGCAGAGGCAGAGTATGTCTTGCTTACTGCGAGGGTAAGAAATGCATCAGAAATGCAAGGCGACTCATTTTGAACACTGTTTTTAATTAATGATACTTCATTATTAATTTTTCACCCTGAACAGCTTATCAAGATGATCAATCCCTTGAACCATTAATTAAATTCTGTTGGTGTAATGCAACATTTCAGACTTCTCTTTCTGTTCATGGTGTAGCCTCATCTCTTTGAATCTTCATTTCCTTGGAATTACAGGCCGCTTTCTTTAATTCTCCCAGGTTCCGTTCTCTGAGTTTTCTTTTTACACTGAATGTTGAAATGACATACCCAGAACAACACCATCTATCACTCCTAGTTTGAAAAGTGTATTCCAAGGTTTGATGGATGGGATAAAGCTATCTTTCAGGTGGGAATGTACTGCTAAGTCTATGCAGATGGACTATTTTTCCTGTGGTAAAGCAATATGAATATGGATATCCAGCTGTAGTGCTTAGGTGTAATCAGGGAGGGAGATGCAAAAACACAGTGACAAGAAGGTCAATATGTTTTTGCTTAATAACAAATTCTACTGTTGGTGCAGCTGAAGGGAAAGACAGGGTTGAGAGAAATATATTTCAATAATTACTTCATTTTGAAAAATGTGATAATTGCATATGCACAGAATAGCCACCGGAGACCAACAACAGAAGATATGTCCATTGGAAATGCATTAAAAAACCAGATAAATACACAGCAAATAGTGAGAAGTTGTACTAAATGATGCATCAATTAAAAGAAATATTTAATTTATGTGCATCTAAGTATTCCTAAAATTGGGAAAAGCCTGGCATGTTCACACCCCTGGCTGCAAGTATACTCATAGCCAGCCTAGGTATGCTGACATGTTAAATATTAAATGAGGCTCTAAAGCAAGCTCAGCACAGGAAGACTCAGCTGTAAACAGCCAAGTCTTGGGATTGTGCAGCGAATGCCCTGGTGTACCCATTGCCATGACTGGCAGTGCTCCTGGAATCAGCCCCATATTCCCTCTGCTACCTCTGAGATGCTGCCAGACAACTCTGTGGCCTCTGGTGGACACTGGGAGCTCAGTCCTACATCCTCGCTGGAGCATCATACCCAACTCTGCAGGTTTCTACGCAACAGAACTGGATGGATGGGGCACGAATTCCATTCCTGAATGCCCATCACACACAGAGGTATAGGGAGCCTGTGCCACTGCCTTTGCATCAGGGCTGAACAGCACTGTGGCCACAGGGGAAGAATGGGAGGCTTAAAAGCAAGGAAATACCTTATTTGCCTTTGCCCATGACTATTGCCACAACAACAGTAAAAATGGAGGCACTCCAAAGTACAAAAGAGCCACATAAAGTCTCTTCTCTAAGCCTGCAGAGCCAATGAGAATGATACCATAGGAGTGAGCATAAGACACCACATTCCACATGTTACCAATTTCTATGCTATATCTGAAACCTGACAGCCAAAAAATATGAAAAGATCCCATCAAAAGCTCAATCTCTTCTAAAACACTGAAAGAATTAGCAGCATGACTGGCCTATGTAAATCTCCATGCCCCTTCACGCCCCACTACACACAAAGTCTGCCTGCTAAGTGCAGCAAAAGGTAAAATTTGTGACAGCAGTTTACAATAAATCAATTAATTGATCTTTCCACTGTTTAACCAACATATATCCCCATACAACTTCAATTAGCCCTGTGAACAAAGTGACACATGGCAAACAGAACGATAAACGACCCTTTGATGTTATCACATCCTAAGTCAAAGAACACAGGAGGTGTTTATTTTACTAGCAGGTCCACATTCCTGGGTATACCTGACAAGGAAAAAAGGCACTATTAACACCTTTGTCTAAGGACTAATTCCACAGCTGTTAGAAAGTTCCCAGTCCTTTCTTCCATACAAAGAAAGAGAGACAAAAGGAGGTGTCACCTAAAAAGTCTGCCACTGGAAGAGGCGTGGCAAAGATTCTAACATCATAAAATAAGAGAAAGTAAGACAATGCTGAGATGTTTTAGTCAGCAAATACATAATGAAATGCAAAATTAAAACCCCCAAAACAAACAAACAAAACCACAAAAAAAAACCCAAAACAAGAACAACAACAAAAAACCCAACAAAAAAAAATTTCTGAATGAGGAGCATTTGAATTTATGAAAGGCAATGAAGCATGATAACCAGGAGAATCCTGGATTCTGCCACTAAATCGTTCTTGGGGAAAACAGTACTTAAGCGTCCATCTCTTTTTTCTGCAAACTCTCATAATAGTAATTTGATTGAGTTTGAGGTAAATCACTTAATATTCAAGAGACATAAAGTTCCCTAATAGTGTGAAGTGATCCTATAAAATATCACAGTTGCACAAACAAATCAATCCCTTGAAGTAAGGCAGAACAGCCAAGGACTGAATTGGGGAGATGAGAGATGGCAGTCCAACACCACGAAATAAAATGCTCTATTGCTGTTTCTGAAATTCTTATGTTCTGACAAACTGGCCCAGAAGGTCTAAAAGTGGGGGGTTGACTTTTGAGTCTTTCACACTGAATGCTAAATAAGCAAAGAAGTGATAAAGCCATGACTCAGCTTTTACAGTGTTTTATCTACGTTGAGCACTCTCAAACTAGCTTCCTAAATCATCCATGGGATTGCTCCCTAGCCAACATTTCATAACATAAAGTCATTTGGAGCAATTTTTAAAAAAAGCATTTAACTGTTAGAAGTTCCTGACCTATACCCAGTCTTTTGTCCTCTTCCGCTTTGTTTAGTCAAGTTCACTCCCAAGGAGCCTGAGACATCAGGGATCCCCATCAGAATCTGAGATGTCCTGGCTAGGTTTTGAGTTTTTCCCTCTCAATCAAAACACACTCTGGCATAGTTTAGCGTTAGGTTAAGTGTATTTTGCAAGATAAACATAAAGCACTCAATAATTGACAGCATGTTATGCTAAATTTGTTAAAATAAAAACAAGCAACTAAGGCATTAAACCCCACAATATACATTGAAAATGAATAAACAGAGAGAATAATTAACAGCATACTCTGCTAGATATATTCCAAGTTTAATCAACCCAGGGGACAAAGTAACAGACACAGTATTTCATCCACACTTCAGAACCAAAATTTCTCCTCCAGTGCAGCATATTCTGCAAAACTCAGTGCCAGTGAAAAGTATAACCTTTCTGGCTTTAAAGACTTGAACTTGTTTTTTGAAAGCCTAACTCTCTTTTAGCTTGCAGTTGAAACGGGGCAGACCAGTCCCTCAGCTGCGGTTAATCAGTGTGGCTCCACCAAAATCAACAAATCTGGGCTATTTAACACTAGTCTAAGAACTGACCCTATGTTATTTCCCAGCATACCATCCTCAGTTGGGACTGCAGATATAATTATTTTGGTTCTGGCATCTGAAATATTTCATCAACAGTGAGTTAATTATGTTACTGCCAGTAGAGTGTTGTAAACTCCCATCATTTTTGATGTTTGCTAAAACAATACATATTCTGCAGCTGAGTAAATATTTCTTTGGGGAACATAATGTAGGAATTGGTTCTCACTACAGACATAGATTGCATTTATATAAATTTGCACTGTGGCTTTGATTTGAATTCTCTCCTCCTCTGGTCTGTGACTACTGAACACCTGTAGATTCACACCTGTATCAGTGGTGATATTCCAAACTTCTACAGTGCCTTTCTCTATTTAGTCCTTTACTCCCGTTAATGAACTAAGCCACAAGGATCCCCCTGCAGTAAGAATTATTCTATTCATTTTACATATGGGAAATTTATTATGAGAAAGGTAAAGCCACAGGCCAAGGTTGTGCAAGAAACCTGGAGTAAAGCTAGAGAGAAGTGCAATCAAAACATAGGAAAAGTTCCAGTCTTATCGAACAGGAATAAATGTTTGCAGAATTCAAGCCACATTTTAAAAATATTGTTAGGTAGACAAGTGTCATCCCAATTAAATAGAAAAAAAAGAAAAAAAAAAGCATGTCATTTTGCTGAATGATAACTACATGCTGTGCATATTTATTTGAGAAGTTTTGGAGTTTTTTCTCCAGGAACTAATTTTCCTAAAAGTTTTCAACTTATATATAGATTGGTATTTCCTTTGTGGGGGAAAAAGTATCTCTTACTGCATTCAGCAATAAAATAGCACAAGAAATAATGATTCTGGGTGGAATTTGCTGACATTCATTAACAGTATTGGCTCAGTTGTGTGACATTTCTGGAAGTGCTGGAAAAACAGAAGGACGTTTCAATCCTGACTTCCCTGACAGCAAAGGTAGACAAGTTCTGAGCTATTCTTATAATTCTGTTATCTGTTTTGACATGTTGAGGAACAACAAAAACATGCTTCACCAATTGCCCCATAAGAAATCATATTTTGATGCCCAGATTGCATTTTCAAGTTAAATAGTGCAAAAGAATTGCATACAGATCTTTAAGAAAATACCACAGGTCATACAGGTCAAGTCAGACAATGTTTTCAAATAACAATGTTCAAGTTGACAGTGAGACAAATAACTGCCCATGGCACTAATGGCTGCAGCAGCAGAATGAAATGCTGGGGGACCAAACAACCCTTGACTCCAGCATGGCCCTGACTTCAGAGATGAGTATTAGAGTGTTTGAGAATTGCTTCAGAAAGGACTACCCTACCATTAGCTATACAGGTTTAGGCTCAGCCATTAGAAGGATGGCAATGAAGATGCCGATCAGGAAAATTTCCTCCTTCAGGAGAGGGAAAAAAACCAAGACAAACCTGTTTAAATCAATGGACTTCATCTTGTACCTTTAAGGTGCTTTTGGTGGGGATGCAGTAGGTGCCTATGTCCATGTTCTAACAATACAGAAGAAAATGACAACGTTGTTTATTTAAGGAGCAATGAGATAAAGCAAAATAGACTTTCTAACAACTGTCTTGCTCTACTATACATAAAACCCCCCATTCTGTAGATTAGGTTGAAATAAAAAATAATAGAACATATTAATTACTAGATAATATTCTCTCCTTAGTATGGAACTGTCTCTTTACCTAGCTAATGTTCTCCATTTCCAGTGGAAATATGAAAATGTATTGAAAATGAGATTCTGGTCTTGTACATTTTCACATTTCAGAGGTCAATTGGCATACTAATCATGTTCCTCTTCTCTTCCATATTCCACAATAGGAATAAGTTCATTCACAAAATGTGGTACAAATTGACAAGGCATAACAGCTTCTATTGAAAATACAAATACATGAGCACTGTCAAGTTACAGCTTAAAGCAGATCTTTCTTTCTGGTGATGTCAATTTGCAAACATGGTAGTCACATGGAATTCTGGAATTCATGGAGCAGATAGGATTCAGAAGAGGAAAAATTTGTAAAGTGGAGAAATAAAGATGCTAGACAACACTAGAAAACAGGGAATGGCACAGTGAGAAAAAGATGGAGAGAAACCAGAAGTGGAAGGATGCATGTTCTATGGAGAGATGAAATGAAGGGGAATGGGATCAGAAACAAGGCTGATGCTAAGCACAGAAGAACGTATCTCAGAAATAAAAGCTATTTTTTGGCTGCTAAATTTTGCTGTTAGGCAGAAGCAAATAATTCGCTAACACTGTCTGCTCCATAAATAACTACTTGCAAATGTGTCCTTTCATTTTATGTATTTACTTTTACTAGCTCTTCCACTGGTGATAAACACTGGATAATCACTGGCTTTTCTAATGCTCTTTTCTGACAAAAAAAAATTTTTTTTCCTTACTCTTTCTTCAGGGATGAACAAAAAGACTAACTGCTCATAAAACACTAAAAAGAAAGCATTGCAGGAGAATTCCTGCATGGCTGAAAATAAAACCTCAAATCACATCAGAAGTGTTGGCCCAAAGTCATTTTCAGTGAACCACAACTGTTATTTCTCATGCCAGCTGGGAACATAAAGAGGCTTTATTAATGCATGATTTCTGCATTTACCTCATATTTCTAACTTGGAATAAATTAGAAACAGACGTAAAGGCTCCATTCCACAGGATGAAGTAAACAAAAGTGTTTTACCATTTATGCTTTTCAGAATGAATTAAATTCATACAGCATTTGTTCAACTTGCTCACAGCAGACAGCTTTCATTCTGTACAACAGGCTGTAAGAACAGATAATACAGGGAAGGCTGCACTGAGCCTTCAAACAACAGCAGTCCCATCCTCTTCTGCCTCCTCCCCACCACTGCTGTGTCACCGCACTGAACAGCAAAGGAGCTAAGTAGATTTTTAAACAGTAAATACATGTGTCTGTGACTGCCACTTGAAAATATAACTTCTATTCAGCATTGTGTTGCCAGGCAACAACACTGATATCCCAAAATTTAACGGTAATTTGATGCAGGAAGAAAGATGGGAACTTAAACTTCATTCTCATCCCTACCAAAAGTGATGCTGTAAACAGAAGAAGCATGAGACTTGGGATGCAGTGGCTCTGGAAAGCTGCTGGTTCCATCTCATCCTTAAAATTTCCCCTCATGGCTTGCTCTCAGAAGGGCCAACCCAGGGATCAATAGATCACGTATGATCTATCAACAACACCTAACCAGAAGAGCTTCCACTTCCACTTGGCTTTTTTTTTTTTTTGTCTTTTCTAAGTTTAAGAAAAAGACTTAAAAAGAACACTGCTGTTCCCAAACCCAAACTAGTCAGATTCTTTTTTTAAAATTTATTTTATTTTTTGTTCACAAGGGAACATCAAATTTTGCTCCAAATTCAAACCCATGGTTCTGAGGTTGAACAGAGAGGAAGGAAAGTTTGGTCAAGATCAGGTTGAAGCTTCAGCCTTTGCTTTGAAGAGAACCCAAAGAAGCCCTGCATGTGCTCCTCAGGCCACTGTTAGCAGCCTCTAGATCCACTATGAGACAAGTGCTGCATGAAAGTATAGCTCAGAAATGCAACTACTTTATAATAACATCTGAATTGCTTCTGTGAATGAAAACAACAGGTTATGCTACATCAACGACACTCTTCCCAACTCAGACTTTCAAAACATATATCCATCAGAGACTAAATGATTATGCCAACCTCTCACTGCAATCAAAAGCAACCACTGCAGTTCATATGCACAGAATATCTAGCTATCAATCAGGTAAATAACTTGTAAAAATTTCATCATCAGAATGAATCAGGAGTTTGGATTAAACCTTTAGAAGTGAACTAGCAAATCATTACTATACACACACCATTTTGGTATTTTTGCTGAACAGAACTTCACTATTCCAAAAGACCCCAAAAAGTCAACAAAGTTGAACTAAACAATTTTAAAAAATAAACTCGTAATCTTACAGCTGGGCCAGCACTACTAAGGCTAAGTAATATCTCAGGAATATTGTTTACTTGAAAAGAGAGGCTAAAAGCACCATCGACGCTCAATTCTTTTCCCATTTTGTGTGGTGGATAACTAAAATGTCTTGGTCTCTATCAACCATAAATAAAAGAGTACTCTTAAGCTAAGCATAAGAATTAGTTTAAACTCATAATTTCTCCACTAATTTATAGCTTACTGTGGGACCTTAAGAATACATGCAATGAACAATATGTTGCTCATATGGAGTTACCATTAAGGAAAAAATGTATAGAAGAATTAATAATTCTGAGGAACAGCTGTGTTTGAAGTTAAATGTATAAGCAGTCCTTACAAAACATATCTTCCAAGCTATTTTTATGACAATTTTTACAGTCATATGGGTGTTTTAGTGGCACAAACACAGATTTCCATAAAGAATTTTTTAATCAGATTTACTATGTCTTCATTTCTGTTTCACATCAATTCATATCTGTTTCATTTCTGTATCAGCTTAATATCAATGAAATTAATCTGGCTGTACTGGTGGAAGACTGGGTTCATAATCTGGGGTGTCTCAATGAGAGTTATTAATTTATTGACAGTAATTTATGTTCCAAAGGAGACACATAACATATAAAAAACATAATAAAATAAAATAAGACAAAACATTAAATCTTGGTTTAGTTCCTCTGTGATAAATATATTCAGACATTCTGAATGATTAATGAATTGGATCATCCATATAAATCTCTCATTTCTTAAGTGGAGTGTCTGTTTAGGTCCCATGTACACTGCATTTATCAGTAAGGGAAAGGGCTGTACATCTTGTCACTCCACACTGTGTCCAACCTGGTGTTTTCATGGACAGGATTTCTAGCCGTAATGAAAATAAGATGCATCCCAAACACAAAAGCAAACACAGAATAAAACTCCATCTATAAACACAAATTGGAAGGAACAATAATCACCTATTTAGCAGGCACATCTTCAGGTCACTGAATTCACGCGGTAAGCAAATATTTTGAACAACCTTTCATTATCCTGCTGCACGTATCCTTCCTAGTCATCACTGACACTGGCAGCCTCCTAAGAGGGTTTAACTCAGCTGCCCATCACCATTCAAAGTATTGTGAACGTCTAATGCCACTCATTCTACAACTCAGTCCAATGAATACCAGTTCCTTTACATTTTGCAGGCAGCACTATTAGTCCCGGAGGAAAGGAGATGGCATCCTGAAGGGGTACATAACCTTTTGACAGCTATGTACATTAAAACAACCTGCTCAGCAATGCAATTATATTAGTGAAGTGCTGTCAATCAGAGAGCATTTCTATATACGACCTGGGGGCACGAGGAACAAGGGGTTTTGGGTACAAATTCTGGCTCCTGTTCAGGACAGCACTTTAGCAAACCCCTGAGCTAAGCACCAAGGGTCTTTAAAGCCAGTGGACCATAAGCAAATGCTTAATTACAGAATTAACTGTGTTTGGAATTGAGTCCAAACAGCTTAATCTTGCAGTAGATAAACACCATCAGCTGCCATTATATTGAGAGTTGCTAATGCTCGGTGCTGAGGTGACTGAAAAGTTTGGGTGTGCACACACCAGCTAGAATCCATGCCTCCAGCAATAAGGAAGAGAGGCAGACCTGTGCTAAGGCTGAAGATCAGTTGTTCTTCCTCCTTTAAAACAAATTCAGCACTTCGGAATATGGTACATCCCCTTTTTAACCTCATGAAGAAAGAAAAATTAATAACCTTTTATTTTATATATCTATAGTATATATATTATTTAAACCTACAGAAGGATGAAAAACTCAGACAGAAATCCAAAAAAGGAGGAAAAAAGTTTAGGATGGCAAAGCACATTTGAAAACATTAGTCTCTAAGGCCAGGGTATTTTGTCTAGGGCGACTTCTGCTAGCAAAGTGGATTTTAAGTGTTTTAAGTGAATTGTTATGAAAGATTCCTTTTCAGCCCTACTTTGCTTTTAGCAGCATTATTTCTTCCTTATTAGCATTCAAGTTTATTAATTACCCATTGCATATCTAAAAGTATTTTTGGGAAGTGTTAATAGCAGCACATTCTGTGATGGAGGGAAGACTTTGTTGGCACTTAGGCACTTGAAATGTGTGAAGTGGTGTGAGGGTGAAGGAACTTGAGCCCTGGGTGAAAGTGTAAGTAGATTTCAGAGTATCTGACAAGTGGGATTTAGAGCCACAAGTGTAACAAGTGTACGCTAATGCAGCTGAATGTCAAAACAAAAGGAAGATATGTCACTCTCAAAATGACTTTTTTTTTTTTACTGCTTGAGACTTTAAGAATGCACATTTGATTGCTCATTAAAGCAATTATCATAGCTTCTTAAGCGCATTTCATTACGTCTTTGTGAGATTTTCTACCCAAACCATTCAACATTCTTTGTTCTCTGTTGAAAAATAACATTTGAATTATTTAATAGTCAACTGGTGCAGTCTGGTGACCAAAAGTTCAAAAAACCAAGCAGAAATTCTAATGAATAAATTGTGAAAACAATTGGAAAATTAAAGAACATCACAAGTCTCATCTGAGGAAAAAACATCTCCTCAAAGAATACTGTTTATCATTTTGAACACATTTCCTTGCC